>CM039480.1:24515877-24628087 GCA_022433065.1 Begonia loranthoides | reverse complement strand
AATCTATACTTCATTTTGAATCTGTAAACGAAATTTTGAATCTATACTTCATTTTGAATATGTAAACAAAATTTTGAATCTGTACTTCATTTTGAATCTGTCAACAAAATTTTGAATCTGTACTTTTTGATCGACCATGATGACGTTCCGTCGCGAAAAGTTGACTTTCTACCCCAAAATCTTGTCATTATGCTGCGGAAAGTCATACATTCCGCAGCGGACCGATGTGTTTCCGTGGCGGAATATCAACTTTTCGCGGTGGACAAACAGAATTGCCCTGCCTTGTATATTTCGGTATTATGCACAAGTTGCTTAAATTGTTTGTCGATGATGTATGAAATGGTTTGAGTCAATTTCTCTTTCAAAAATTTTAAAATTTTGCAAGAGTTTCTCTTGTTTTTAGCCTATCCCCCCTGTGACATTATCAAAAACCATATATTATCCAAATCAGGTATTTTTCAAACAGATATTATCCAAGTAAACATAACAAAACATAAACATCAACATAATGTTTTACAACCATATCGTGCATATGTGCATTATAGACGCAATTTGTCAATTTAATTACAATCATATAGTGCATATGCGCATTACAGACGCAATTTATCAATTCAATTATAACCACATCATACATATGTGCATTACAGACGTAAACCAAAGTATCAATTCCATTACAAGCATATAATGTACAGGTGCATTAAGAATCAATGTGATCTACCCACATCAAGCATTTGTATTGTTTCTTGAGGAACATCCAATTGTCTGCCTCGAATAAACTATTGTAGATGATGTATATCTGGTTTTGACGCACAATTCATTTATTGATCCTTCCACATTTGCTCACTCAATCCTATTATTTGATGTTCCTTGCTATAGGTGTCAGATGCAAAACAGAAGCTCCGCTTGCCACCTATTTTGCAGATGCATGGCGGCTTTCCATCTTTCTCGAGCAAATGTGAATGTCGTTATAGGAATTTATTTGATACATTTCTTCTCCTTGCATTTTCGAGGCGTGCATCCTTCCTTGCAGGCAGCTCTCAACCGATGTATGCGAGTGTTTTCTTGTGCATGTGCCCTAGTATATAAGACTCGACGGTGCGGTCCAACGAGTTGACCTTGAACCACGATATTCTCGGAGACGCTTGGTGCAATGTTGGAGTATAGCTCAACGACAATGTTCTAAAGGTTAAGTATTACGGTTTTCCTATCGAGCAAGATGAAGTTTTCGATGTTCGTAAATTTTGGGAGTTGTAAAGAGGTGAAAGAGTTGGAGGCTAGGTTTCGACCATTGTCGGTACAGTTACAGGACTCCGAGTGCTCTAAGGTGCCCCATTGTATGCGACCGCCTCAGAGCACTCGGAATCCTGTAACTGTACCGACAATGGCCGAAACCTAGCCTCCAACTCTTTCACCTCTTTCCACCTCCTAAAAAAATTGTTGTTGAGCTTTACTCCAACATTGCACCAAGTGTGCCCAAGTATTTCGTGGTTCGCTGTGATCTCGTCGGAGCGCATAGTCGAGTCTTATATACTAGGGTAGCAGAACGAAGCACGACGATCCACGAAAAATCGTAGTCAATCTGCGGCAGAATGTAGTCAATCTGCCGCAAATCGTAGTCAATCCGTCGCGGATCTTGTCTCGATCCACTGCACACCATCAATATAATAGCGTTATTTTCAAAAATAATGATCCGCGACGGAATAGTAGACGATCTGCCGCAGACCGAAGTCAATACGTTTAACGGCAAACGTGACAACAATGTTTGCGGGGACCTTTTTCCATAGTTCAATCATTAATTTGTTAGCAAAAATAGTTTAGTGGTTGACTTGTCATTGATAACAAAGTACGATGGTTGATTTGTCATTTTTCCTTATTAGAATTAAATAATATAAAAATCTCATTGTCTTATAAAATTTGGGAGGCTAACAAATTAAATATGGAGTCAATAACAAGTCAATTACTAAACAATTTTTACTAATTTAAATACTAAATTAAGGGAAATGGACAGAGAAAACATCGCAGTTATGTTGCACCCGCAAAAAAAAAAAAACATCTTCAACATAAAATCAAACTCGTGAAAAAATATTTTCAAATACATCTCTGCAATTCTAATTGTAATTCAGTTTTATGCTAAAATCGGAATAATAGAAGCAATCTTACTGGGAAGACGATTCTGGGAAGGTCCGACATGGTCTTCTCGTCGTCGAAAACAATTTTCATGTCTTCAGTTTTTTGAACATCTTCGTGTAGCTCACCCTCCTCTTGATTTCACCTTTTAGTTCTCATCGACATCTTTTCTTTTCTCTTTCTGATCTGTCGTCATTGTCCAGTTCTCATCACCAGTGTTTCACTTTTTGTAGAGGAAAATAATCTTTTCTCCGCGGAAAGTCATCTTTTCTCAACGGAAAATAATCTTTCTGTAGCATATTGTTGTCTTTCCATAACGAAAAGTAATCGTTCCGCTATGAAAAGTAATTTTTTAACTCTGTTTAGTGGAAAGCTAACATTCTACAGGAGAACGACAAAGTTTTTAATGGAAAACATAACCACGATGTTTGCTCCGTCCATTTCACATAGTTCAATGTTTAAGTTGTTAGCAAAAATTGTTCAGTAGTTGACTTGTCATCTATTTTATAGTACAGTGGTTGATTTGTTAATTTCCATTAATAAAAAAGAATGCAACTATTAAGTATTACTTATTATAAAATTCAATAATGACAAAATAAACGATGAAATAAGATTCTAATTTAAAGAGAAATTAAAACCATTGAATTATGGAGTCAATGACAAGCCAACCACAAAATAATTTTCGCTAACAAATAAAACACTCAAACTATGGGAGATGGACGACGCAAACATCACCGTTAACCTCTTGAAAAAAAATTACTGTGAAGACGATGTCGAAACATTACTCTCTGTAATTCTAATCCTACTTATGTTTTATGATAAAATCGCAATAATTAAATCAATCTTATCGTGAAGATGAAGTCAGGAAGCTTCGTCATGATCTTATTGTCGTAGAACACAATTATCACATTTTCAATTTTTCGAACATCTTCCGATGGCTCACTCCTCCTCTTGATTTCACCAGTCCAGTTCTCATCACCATCTTCTTTTTCCTCATCTTGGTCCGTCGTCGTCGTCTAGTTCTCATTACCAATGTATCACTTTTCGCAAATGAGAGTAATTTTTCCTCTAAGGAAAATAATATTTTCGCAGGTGGGACATAATCTTTCTGCAGCGAAAAGTAATCGTTGTATATGTGGAAAATAATCTTTTTAAACCTGTTTAGTAGAAAAACAACATTCTGCAGTGGAACGACAACATTTTTTAACAGAAAACATAACTGCGATGTTTGCTTTATTCATTTTCTATAGTTGAATGTTTTATTTGTTGACAAAAATTATTTAGTGATTAACTTATCCTTCACATCATAGTTCAATACTTATTTTGTTAATTTTCTTAGTTTAACATTAGAATTAATATGTTCCGCACCGTTGATTTAATGAAAAATGAAAAATATTAATAATAAATAAAATAATGGAAAATGTATGAAATTAAAGAAATGAATATATGATAGTTGAAACGTTTGCATTACGTCTTTTCTTAATGGAAAATTAACGTTTCACCAACTATGAAGAAAACCAAAGCTCACTCACTTGACCTTCAATTATTATTTTTTAATTTAATTGTTAAAAAGATATAGGTTTATTTATTTAAATTTAATATAAGTTAAACATTAAATTTTAAAGTAAAAATTATAAATATTTTATCAAATAACACGGTTTATAAATTAAACTAGAGTTTTACTCCATCACTATTCTTAAATTAAGGGCAATGTTAATTGTTATATCAATACTCTAATTTTCAAATTATTTTTGTCATATTTGTAAGAATGTGACTTCAAAGATGCTCTTATTAGAAAGGGGTTAAGCACGTGGACCCACACGTGTCGGTGACAAATAAAAGCCAAAAGTGGACAGACTGTAATGAGGTTTCAACGTATAATTGTGGTATGGGCCCATGGAGGCCAGTATCAAAATTATATTAATTTTATTTTTTAAAATATTAATTATGGAAAACAAAAGGCCAACCACGTACAATTATTTTTCAATTAATTAATATTTATGACAAGTACAAGTTCAAATCTCATATATTGAAACTCAAAATGTGTTGGTTGGAAATGGACTGGACACCAAATCTCAACGGGGTTCAATAATTTGTGTATATTTACGGCCCCAAAACTAAGTTAATCTTTCGTTATAATAAAAAATAATATTCCTTCCAGCAGTATGCAGACAGACAACGACAATGATAATAATCTCCAAGAAATGACAATAGCGGTATAATTAAATTAGAACACAAAATAGATCAATCTCATCATTATATGGCGACACATCTTGAATGATTATATCTTGTCACAAACTATAATAAGGTATAGAACCCTCTAGAATGATTAATCTTTGTAATTTAGGACTTATTTTAATTTCATCTTTATAGTTCTTTTACAGTTTAATTTTAGGGAAATTATCAAATCAACCATTGTACTTTATGATTAATGATAAATTAACCACTAAAGTATTTTCGCTAACAACTTAACCATTGGACTATAAAAAATACATGCCACAAACATCGCTAGAGGTGGACAAAGCGGTTTTTGGTTTCGGTTCCAGTTCCGGTTTCGGACCTCTTGGAACCGACCGTTCGTTTCTTAGTTCTGAGAGTAAGAAACCGGAATCAGAACCGCAAGGAACCAGATTCAGAACCAGAACCAAGCCTCGTTTCCGGTCGGCTCAGGTTCCCAACTTGAAATGAAAGTTTTTCTCTCGCTCTGTTTTTCTCTTTCTCGCTTGCTCCTTGTTGTCTGATCCTGCTATTCGGCCACCATTCCTTCTCTTTTTTCTTTTCTCAGATGATCCCCATGGGGATCCCAAAGTTATCAGCGATCCTTACTGCACTGTCTTTGTTGGTCAGCTCTCTCGCCTCACCACTGAAGATTCACTTTGTAATACCCCGATCCTAATTTTTCTCGTGTACGTTATGTAATTGTGTTTTTGGAAATAACATATATTACATGACGTGTTATTTCGTGTTAAATTACGATGTTTATTCATAGGAAAATATTATGAGATTGGAATTAAGTGGGAAAAATGCAAGGAAAGGCTGTCCAGGGACTTTCAGACGCCTGAGGAAGACTCTGCGGACGCAATATGTCGTCCGCAAGAGTGTTGTGAGGCGTCCCCAGAGCTTGGGACGAGAAATATCGTCCTAAAGTGTCTGACCTGGACTTTCGGACACCTATACGGACGATGTGGATGAGGATGACTGCGTCCGCATCGAATCTGTTCCCATCTGGGGACTTTTGGACGAGTCCGGACTCATGCGGACGAGATGGGACTGCGTCCGCATCGACTCTGTCCAAATTATAGGCACTTTCGGACGACACTGCGGACACTGCGAACGAGGGGAAGCGTCGTCCACATCGAATCTGTCCAAATTATGGGCACTTTCAGACGATATGTACGATGTTGCGGACTCCAAACCGCATCCGCAATTCGATTGCGGACAGTACGGACGAGAATAGGGACGCCATTTCTCGTCCGAGACCTCGATTTAGCCTGCGAAACTTTGTACATGCGGACGCATGCGAACGCCATTAAGTAGTCCGCACCAGTCCAAAAAATAGCAGATCTGCAAAAATTAAGGAATAAAAATAAGACAACTCGTCGTGTAATGAGTTAATACTCGTACTTTCGGCGAGAAAAAGTCTTCCCCTCCTGGCAGTAGCCCACAAAGGAGCCTCCCTAGATGCATGCCTTGTCTCCTTAGGTAGTCTCTCCTTTCTCTCCTTCCATTTAATCTTCAGCTGCTCCTCCTCCTTCATCTCTTCGTTTTATTTTCTTCGTGTTCTGTTTCTGCGTAAAGGATTGTGTTGGGAGTAGGAGTTGGCTATCTGTGTAACAAATCGTCAATTGAGGGTAAGGAAGTGGTAGTCTTGGCCGTCAAAGCCCTACCCACAAGTTGAATTGTGTGTGTGAGTGAAGTTTACTGCCTTGTGATTAAATTTCTGTAAATTCTGCTTTGTGATTAATTTTCTGTAAATTCTCCTTTTATGCATAATTGTTAGATGGTTGTTAATTATGGAAGTTAAAACTGATTATTGCTGGAATAATGATCTTCTAAGTTGTATGGAATGATGAACCAAAGCATGAACAACGCAAGAACAAATGGACAAATGACTTATGTGCTTGATTTCCTTAATTTGTGTCATCCGTTCTTCAAACTGTGTTGATGGTATTCTTTGTTGTCCTCCTGTCAAAATAAACTCAGTAATAGATTGTCTTGCCATTATACATGTTTGAATATCTTTATGCTAGTTTAAATTTATTTTAAATTCATCAAAACATGTATAGCATCTAGATCTGTATGAGGCTGTAAGTTTGAAGTTAAGCCTTGAATTTACATACTATGGTGAAATTTAATTGTTCATAATGCTGCTTAGGCTCACTCTACTTTACGTTGTTATAATTGTCGTTCATTTCGTTATAAAGTATGATAATTCACTGAACGAGTTACTATAAATTTTCCTTTGAAAAACATGCAAACTGTTATTTTCTCTTCTGCATAATTATTGAAAAGTAGGTTGATTTCTTTCCATGTTAGCTGTTAAAATATGTTAAACGGTTATGTTAGCTGTCTATAAATTAGTAGATGATCACAGTCATGTATACACCATGCTAGTTTTGTTTCATATAGCATTTAAAGCAGGCAAATTTGCTGATAAATTTACTGTATGAAAGCAAGTTAAACTATTGCTGCTGTTTTTGCTACAGATTGTAGTTGTTAAAGAGCAAGTCTTTGCTGTCATAATTCATAGCTACTGTCGAAAATATACAAAATGTTTTAGCTGAGTCCATGTTGACATTATTGACTACTGTATATTTCATTGTGCTTATTGTTGGCTTAGGCGTTTAAAAGCATGTTTACTGCTGTGTTATAATCGTTGAAAAGCATGTGTACCGCTGTGTTTTTAGTGGATGAGCAGCATGTTAGTTGTTTTGATTCGTTATTATTTCGTAGTTGTTTTTAGTCGTTAGTAAATATATTGTCGTTAGTTTCCGTCAATTTCAAAGCATGATTAGCACGATTAGCACGTTTTAACCGCTATAAACTCTCTGTTGTTCCGGATTTAATTGGTTGTCAAATATAGGTTGCACGTATGCTAGATTTATTCGCTGTTAAGTTGCTGTTAATTCCTATCGAATTCGAAGCATGCTAGCACGTTTTAATGGTCGAATTAGCTGTAGAATTCGTTGCTGTTCCACGATTAATTTTACATTAATTCCAAAGTATGTTAACACGTTTTAAGTATAAAAAATGCGCTGTTATTTCACTGCTGTTCTGTAGCTATATTTTAATCAATTTCGAAGCATGTTCGTATGTTTTATTCGCTGATTAGTTCGCTGTTATATTGTCGTTAATTTCTGCCAATTTCAAAACATGATAGTACGTTTTTAATTGTTGTATTCACTGTTGATTTCGCTACTATTTTGTAAATGATTTCGTGAATCTTCAAATATGTTAGAAGCATGTTAAAATAGTCAATTCTTGTACTGTCATGTTCTGTAAATTCAAGTTGTATTTCTTGTTTGAATCTCTTGCCTTAGTAGTTATTTATTCTCATTCAATTTCTGTAATTCCATGTTAATTGTTATTCCTTATGGTTGTTCTTTCTATTGTTATGAACTGTTATGATTCTTTCCCTATGATATTGTTACGTTATAATAATAGAAACAAATAAGGAGTACTATCTAGAAATAAATAGGGAGTATCACCTACGGGGTGAGTACTCACAAACACAACGTGAGGAAAAAAAAAAGAACGAAATGAAAGAACGATGATGAAACGATGATGAAACGTGCATTAAAGAACGGAAGGGCAGTGCGGGTTTAATCAGGTAGCTAGCCAGGTCTCCTCCCTATGCGAGTACAGGACCAGTTACCCTAGGTGGTTAATATCCGGTAGGCTACTCCCTATCCCCATGGTTTCTTTAATTCAACTCGATGTACGAGTAACGAATGAAAGAACGAACGAACGAATGCAACAGAACGTAAAGAAAGATTTGGTTTGGACCAGCATCCATTCCAAGAAAACTAAAGAGTGGTTTATATATATATATATATATATATGATTGTTTTACCCCATTTCTTTTATTAGGCCTCGTGCTCACGTCCTTACTTGTGGTGTAGGTAACAAGATAATAATACCGAGAGCAGAGGAGGAAGTCCTTCCCGTGGAGCCTGCGGTGTATCATGAGGAAACACGACCGCAGTAGAGTGTGACAAAGAAAGAAAGAATAAAAATGTATGGTTTGATTATGGGGCGAACATGGTTTGTAAAAATACTAAGTATTTCCTTTGTTTTGAGTGTGTGACATTTTAAACCCTGAACCTTAAATTATGAATGTTTATGTTTTACGTTTCCGCTATGTTTTTAATAATTGTTTTGACTTCGACTATTTAAATGAGTTTTAACGAAAGTGCAGTAGCGACCGGGGTTTTAGAAGGCGCACTCTGATATTTATTTCACAATTTTAAATTTACGCGATTTTTGAAAAAGGGTAAAAGTCTGGGTCGTTACACATTTCACGAAATATCTTTTTGTTAATTCTTTATCTGTCTGTTTTTTGTATTTGTTTCTTAGAAAATCACTGTGAAAACCATGTTATCTACGCAATGTTTTTTTTTTATAGTTTTTTCCATTGATCACTAAAATGCAGGATGAATTGTGGGGTTTGTTTAGCTAGGGAAGTAGACAGAATCGTTCAATGATCATTTTTGTTGTTTATTGCTTCTCTAGAATTTTTGTTATGATTTTATTTTCGGATAAGCTCCTGACCGAAATCGGTGGAAAACGATTGCATGCGCATCTTCTTGTAGGTTGAACTTCTTAAATGAACTGGGTCATTTACACCGATTCGCATTTTCTTCATTGCACTTAATTTTATTCTTTTACCTTTAAGTTTCTTAATGTTATTTTGAGCCTTCTGAACGTTTTTTGGTCAATGCAATTGTTTCAATTCACCAAATGGGAAATAAATAGAGAACTGGAGTATCATGTGTTTATGACATTTTCCCCGCGTTTTATCAGTTTGAGGATCAAGATACACTGGTTCGCTCATTTTCTAACGTTACTTTTGCAAATGTTGTTAAGTGTAAACAATGACCTCTCAAGTTTAGTTCTGTTATATTAAATATTCTCACATATACATGTTATTCGTAGGACATTGGAATATATATAAAATCAACATGCTTTTAAAGTAGTTCGAGCTATATCTTGTAGTGACTGGCGCTTCACGTGGTTATGTTTTCGTTGAGTTCGAAACGGAAAAAGAGATGCTCTGTGCATATAAGGTAGTGGAAAGTTTTGTGTACTAATAAATAATGGAATTTCCTTTTTCTCTTTTGTTGTCTTGATTAAAATTTACAAGACGTTTGTTCAAACTGATTTTTATGCAGCATTATGATTCGATTGTGGTTAAGAGGAAGTGAGGATTTTTCTCAAGATTCACATAATCTAGCTTTGTGTTTTTCTGTCATGGGATTCTAATAGGCTACAAAGTTGTATTAGATCAGTTGCTAATCTTCCATCCAAGTAGACAATGCTTCATTGTGCTGCCAATTGTTTCTCCCTTATAGTCATAGATCTCACAAAAGTTTAGTATCTTCTTTTGCAACTTTCACTCGTCATCAATCCAGTGTCTAGTCATCACCATATAGGACTTATTTTGTGTAGAAGTCCAAGTGTCCGTAGTCAAACACACTCGTTGACTTCTTTGCTTGAAGTATGCTTTCAAATTCGTTTTTTCTTTCCTGTATATCTTCTCTATGTCTCTTCCAACCGTTCTATGGGAAGACATAACAAAGTCATTTCTGAAAAATTGAAGTAGTTCTTTGAAGCCTTCTCATTCAACCATTCTCATCGGCAACTCATCCTTGATTAACATTCTGGCTATATATTCTCTTGCAACCATCTGACTATATGTTGGCTTATTGGAGCATTCTCCATCTTCTTTTTTTTGAAATGACAACTTACTTTGATTGTTATCAAGATCTGGCACATGCTTTTTGCACGATTTTAAGTGCTTCCACAAACTAGAGGTGCCATTCTTTCTAGTATTCACTACTAATATTTGCTGACAATACTTGCATTGTGTTTTACCATTTTCTATATCATGACTTCCAATCTCAACAAAATGCTCCCAAACATTAGAATTTCTTATGCGTTTTTTAGAAACAGTTTGTGTCATTTCTGCTATTCTGTTTGTATCCTGAAAAATCAAAAAATCACGAGTGATTTTCTAAACTGCATAAACATCAGAAATAAGTTCATCAATTCTAAATTGAAAAATTAGTTCATTATGAACTGATCATTTTGTGGTTTAATTTTGATGAACTGATCACTAGGAACTATTCATCATGAACTGATCATTATGAACTGATCATCAGTTCATTAGAATATTGAAGTCTGATCATTCAAGAGAACCATTATAGAAACATGTAATTACAATTAATCAACAGTTCTGGCAATCAGCTCTTTATTCAAAGATGAAGTTCAGACTATGCAAACAACATATGCAGAACACGAGGGGAAAAGCAAGAAGTTAAGAACCGAGAAGGGACTGGCGTCTGGCAAGGCGACTGCAGAACACTAGGCGACTGGCGACCAAGGAGAGGCGAGGCGAGAATAGAACAGAACAGAGGGCTTCGTGACTTGAGAAAGAACCAAGAAGCCCCGTTCCAAAAGCCCTCGTTCCAAAAGAAGCCCTCGTTCCAAAAGAAGCCCTCGTTCTAGAAGCCCTCGGTTCCGGTCGGTTCTCTACACCAAAAACTGTGAACCGAACAGAAAATAAAAATAATAACCAGAACCGAACCAAATACAATTTTGGGAACCAAGAACTGAAACCAAACTGAACCGGAATTGACGATCGATTCCAGGTCGATTCTCGATCCTGGTCGGTTCTTGCCCACCCCTACTTCAGGCTACTAAATCCTGAAACTTGTCCCCATAATCTTCTACACAGTCCAACTATCGAAGGTCCATCAATTGTTCTTGCACTGATTAACGTTCTCTGGGCCCAAATGCTAACTCATAGCAAATTTAAGCTCTTCCCAACTTAGGTATGACTCCTCTTCCAAAGTCCAATCACAATAATCCCAAGCCTAGCTCACTAAAAAATCCGAATTGCTTTGGGTCTTTTGGTTCGGATGGGTTTGGTTCACCCTAAAATAATGTTCCCCCTTCTCCACCCAGGGAAGCCACCCTTCATTGTAAAAAATAGTGAGCTCCACCCGTGGTGGACTGCGTCCTTCCCATCGCCCGCAAAGGCTTCTGCTCTCTTGACGCTGTGGGGAACGACGATCCATTCGGCGTCTAAACCCTGACAATTCCTCGAGCTCCTCCCCTCTATGAAAATCAAGGCGAAAGAAATTACCCGGATGACGTTCTTCAATTCGCCGACTTCCAAATGTTGAGTCCGGCCACGACTCTTGCATTGAGCGATCGAAAAGCCTGAGCGTATCATGGACTGCACGCATCACACCATTGCCTTTGTATTCAGGGCACGCTGCACTGGTGCCTTGGTCAGGACAACGTTGGGATGCCCCACGAAGACTCTTCAGCTCACTCAAAATCTCCGGTAAGACACTAATAGTATCGTCCAGTTTCAAATTCTTTGCTCCCGACATAATCATCTCCGCCTTCACTCCGATATCCCGTTCCACTTCTTCCGTTTGATCACCGTGAGTCGTCGACTTCGCCATTGGCTCTAATACCAAATTGATGCGTGGTGAAGAGAGAAGGAAATTTTGAAATGAAGAAAAATTGAACAACAACAAATCCAAAATAAATCTCAGATTTGAAAAATCAACTAGAACACAACAGAGTATCTCAGGTATCAACGTGTTTACATCCCCCTTCTCTTTCCCCTCTCTAATACATTTTATCATTCCCTCTCGGACTAATCTTTCAAACTCTGCCACGTCTGCTATGTCTTCCCAGACAAACGATCTTCCCCATTTCGAATGCATTACCAATCAATCTGCTCTTGCTATCAAGGAGGCAATTTGATGACACCGATTAGCAAAATTAGAGCAAAAACCTTAATTTTTCATTTGATTCTCATCTTTAGGAATTTTCGTTTTATGCATTCTCCAGTGAATATTGAATCACGCTCTTTTGTTCTTCCTCTTGGCTTTACTTTTCGATCATGTTCTGCAGGAAAATGTATCGGAAATGCCGGAGAGTCCCGTGGAGTTTGAATTGCCTCTATCACCAGAATCGAGCTACGATAATCAAATCTTAGCTGAAGACGATCTGAGTAAGCCCCCTCCAGAATTACCACCACAACTACGAATGACAGTTTTGAACGGACAATCTCCCTCAGATACCCATCCCCAGTCCCGTCCAGTGCCTCTTCACACCCAACTTAATCATCTCTACGTGCAGGGCAACCTCGAAGGTCAGTTCATGGCACTTGGTTCAACACACAGATTCCGCCATAAATACATTTCTATGCTGCTATGCAAGCCTTTTTCGATCAGAACCAGATGATATTTATGAACTCGACACACCAAATTTGTAGAATTGACATTGAGTACATCAAGATTGCTTGAAAAAAATGAAATTTTTATCCATTTTGCAGGTTGAGGAAAGGATTTCGGTAGTGATTATGATTTCAGATGAGCAATTTGCAGCAAATATTGAACTTTTTTTGCATATAAATCGAAAGAGAGTGAATAGTTTGAGAAAAACTATACCTTAAATTACATGTCTCTCGCCTCATTTTACAGTAGTTGATTCAACATAACAAGTTGAATTGAACAGAATGATTGTTACAGAAAATATATGCCTCCTGGTTCTTGAACCGTGATGTGATTATCTCACAGGCACCTTTATCCAGCCATTAGCAAAAGCAATAGCCAAGATTACAAATGGGGTGGACATGCCAAATATGATGATATACGGAAGAGGAGTCATCATGGGATTCTCTCCTTCTCTCTCTCCCGCTGTTTGCCAATACCTGCATTTGAACAAAACCCAATTTCGGCATCAAAGTGGTCGATGAACACGACGGACATACAAGTTTTAGAATGCTTACTGCTCTGGCTCTTCGTCTCTTGTTATGAATTTCTTCTTCCCTCCTTTCTTGATTTCTCCTTCTCCATCCCCTAGTCAAAAACAAAAACCCATTTCAAGACACCCATCAAATCCTCATTTTTTTTATGTCGCTGCGATGCTTGCCTGAGTTTGCCCGAACTTTGAATTGAAGAGACCTTCCCCTTGCTGGAATTAGGCCGTAAGAGTGAGGATTGAGAGGAAATGGGTTGGAGGATAAAGCAAACCTGGTGCTAAAATGAGAGAAAAACACATTGGTGGCCATAAGCTCGGAAAATTGTTATGCTCCCTCTGCTAATTTCCCAGCCATTATATGTCAACATGTTTTGGATATTGAAATTGTGGAAGTGATGTGTTGAGATTCTGGATATTTAACCTTATCTAACCAATCGCTATATGGCCCCACTCTGATTAGTATTTCATTCAGATTTGTTCGGCCGAGCCAGCACTGAACTCAACCGACTGAACCATGATCCGGTTGTCTATGTTTGGAATTGCATAGGGGTGTGCACGGTACCGGTCCGGTCCGGTTTACACCGGTTTGGTACCGGACTGGCCGGTACCGGTTCTAATTTTTTGAAGACCGGTACCGGTCCCATGGAGATACCGGTACCGGTCCGGTTCTGGACTGGGTTTTCCAGTACCGGTACCGGTTTAGTACCCTGTTTTTTTAAATATTAAAAAATCAAATGTAAAATTGTAATAATATAAAATACAAACATCAGTAAAAAATTACAGAATTGTCATATTAATATTAACAAGCTTTTCTTCATCTCTTCTTCAAATTTACTCTTTCTAATAAAGTCCATGTAAGTGTAACGTGTTGCACGAGCCACCAAACTTAAAGCATCCACTGAAAGAATATTGAAAAATAAATAAAGAAAAAAATCAAAGGTTATTTTAACATAATTAAGTTCAATTACTTCAATTCTGTAGAAAAATATAACTAACCTGAGCAACTCTTATTGAGTTTTGAGTGACCCCTTCGTATTATAAAACAGACACCAAAATTAGCTTATACATTGTAACTTCAAAACAGTAATTATATAGTTCAAACATATGATAAATGGTGTCTAGAGTAAAGTATAATTTAAAATGAGAAACTTACAAAACAGTCAACAGGTTGCATCCTACAAAATAGAAGAGAAACATGACTTTTACACATCAAGGATATATGATAAATGATAATGCTAACGAGTGAATAAAGCATACCACTGAGATCACCATCAATTTCATACTAATTCACTTCATCAACTTCATCAATTTGTATAATATCTGAAAAATACAAATTGAAAACAAATTTAGAAAAAATAGTAATAAATAAAACAAAGAAAAAAGAAAACACTATAAATATAAAAGATAGCTGGCTCATTCATATCATCATTAAAGTTGATTGATTCATATTTCGAGGATCGAATCCAGCTTTGAGTGCAGATAAGCGCCTTGACCGTCTTTGGGGACAAAGAACTGCGAAATTGATCAAGTACTCTTCCTCCACTACTAAAAGCTGACTCTGATGCAACAGTAGAAATAGGAATGGCCAATATATCTCTTGCCAAATTGCTCAGAATTGGGTATTTGAAAGAATTTACTTTCCACCACACGAGAATGTCTAATTTGTCTGTATTGTCTTCCAATTCTTCATACAAATATTGTTCAATTTCTGATCTAGTAGTTGAAACATTTGGTTGTTTTGGGCGACTATGAAACAGCCCATGTATCTTATTGTGGCTCAAACTGCTCTTTTGTGGTAAGATTGTAGCTGTTGTTGATACACTTGAACTATTATAGTTGTCTTCTATATTTTTCAATCCCGCATCACCTTTATACTCGAGATATAAATTTTTAATCACAAGTTGTACTTGGCTTAACAAATAATTCATCTTATCAGAATCCATTACAAGGGAAAGACAATGTTTCAAATATTGTATTTTATGTCGAGGATCTAAAACAACTGCAACATACATCAACATATTCATTCTATCGTAGCTTCCCCAATATTTATCAAATTTGCTTTCCATTCCAATAGTCATTCGCCTCAATATTGGATTATCACATTCAGCATACTCTTGAATAACCATTTTCAAATTGCATACTTCACAAACATATGTATTTGAAGTAACATGCAATGAGGCTGAAACATTTAAGGTCATATCATAAAAAACCTGCAAAAATTTTACAAGTTCTCGAACATTAGCCCAATCTTCTGTTGTGGGAGGACTTTCTCCACCCAAATCACCGAGATAATAATCATCTGTTTCTATCAATCTCTCAAAAGCTTTTTCAAATTTTTCTGCGCTGGCTAACATCAAATATGTGGAATTCCATCTTGTAGCCACATCGAGAGAGACACTACTTTTGCACACAATTAAACCATCACATACTATCAAATTCAAAATATGGGCAAAACATCGTATATGCAGACATTCACCATTCAAAAGTAGACCATTCAAATCTCGAATTCTCTTCACCAAATAAGAAAGGGTCACGTCATTAGAAGAAGCATTATCTACTGTAATTGTTAAAACATTTTCGATCCCCCATTCAAATAAACATCTCTCTACTTCTTTACCAATGGTTTCACCCTTATGATTTGCAATCAAACAAAAATTGATGATCTTCTTATGCAAAATAAAATCACAATCAACAAAGTGCGCAGTTAAAATCATATAATTCAAATTTTGAATAGAAGTCCATGTATCTGTAGTCAAACATACTCGTTGAGATGCGTTCTTAAAATAATCTTTCAACTTTGACTTCTCTTTCTCATAAATGCCAATAATATCTCGTGCAATCGTAGATCTTGAGGGTACAACAAATTTTGGTTGTAAATAATTAGAATAAACTCGAAAACCCTCTGCTTCAACAAACTTAAAAGGCATTTCTTCAACAATAATCATTTTTGCAAGAAGTTATCGGCAAGTTGCACTACTAAATGATGCAGATGTGGAAGTTGATCCCATATTATCGACATTTTTGAAGCGTAAAGTCTTTTGCTTCGTATCTACACTTGCCAACAACTTGTTACAAGCATTAACATGCTTTTTCAAGCTTGAAGTCTCATTCTTTGTATGATGACAAGCATAAGTCTGAGCACAATAATTATATCTTGCTCTATGATTGTTTTTATCAGTGCTTTCTACCATAGTAAAATGAGTCCAAATATCCAATTTTTTCCTCGTCGTTTGACCAGTAACAGGGTTAACATTAACATTCTCTATTGTTTCATCATTAAAGCTTTTTATTATCTACATTTTTAACAATTTCAAAATACATCTCAAAATCACATAACAGTCAGAAATACCTTATGAAATAAGTAAATAAACACAAGCAATACACTGAGAACAATGAACATACAGTCACTCAGTCAGAATTCACTATCACAAGCAAAACAATAAACACTAAACTGACATATACCAATATGCAAAACACTAAACAGAACATAATTCATTCATCAATTATTTCAACCATTACCATAACAGATCATTCAGCAAAACACTAAACACAGAACAGAATTCATTCATCAATTGTTTCAACTATTGCTAGAACAGATCATTCAGCAAAACACTAAACATAGAACATAATTCTGCACATCAATTGTTTCAACCATTGCCAGAGCAGATCATTCAGCAAAACACTAAACACATCAATTCAATTGCACTAATGAGTAATGACTATTTTCTTCCCCATTGGTTCGGGTTGGTTCTTTTCACTTTCTTCGCCTCACAGTGCGGCTTCAGTCAACTTAAACCCAGCCGGGACCAATGCTTTGACGCAGCTTTTAAAAGTCGTTTTTTGGGTTGGTCGAATGAAAAATCCTTCTAAAAGTGAAATGCTAAAAATTATTGTTGCTATTAGAAGTTGTTTTAAATCAAAATGTGCTGTGATTTCATCGTGGATTGATTATTTACCTGCTTGTATACGCTACGGAATTTGATCGAGGACTCTGTAAAACTGCAGGAACTGGACGTTGAATTAAGGTGGGATGATCGACCCTTCAAAGTAAGCATTTTTCTTTTTGAGCTCGCCATGCTATTATGTTTGGCTGGTTTCCTCGCAGGCTCGGCCTTTTCTATTCAAAAGCTGTTCTCCCTTTCTCCACATTCTCTGCTTCATCTAATCCACCATCCCAATTCAACCGTCTTTTCATTGACACTCTCTCTTCAACTCAACTTAACCTATCTCTTCCTAACCCTCCAACTCCTTTGCAAGACTTGGTCAATCAGTTCAGACTAACTCAACCCCATCTCCGAATTCCGCCTACCGACCCATCAAATGATTCGGGCAGCGTTGAAAAATCTGAGTCTCTGGCTGCTCGGTATCAGTACTCGAGTAGCCGAAAAGATGCTGAAGAGCTTCTTTTGCAGGTTTTCAAAATTGGGTTCATTGAGGATTTGTTTTTATGCAATAGCCTCATTAATGTCTACGCAAGAATTTCCGACATGGATTCTGCTCGTAAGGTGTTTGATGAAATGTCCGAAAGGAATTGTGTGACTTGGTCATGTCTGTTATCTGGGTATACTCAGAATGGTATGCCAAACGAGGCCTGTGATATTTTCAGAAGGATGATTAGTGCTGGTTTTTGGCCCAATCATTATGCTTTTGGAAGTGCCATTCGGGCTAGCCAAGAGTCTCATAGGTATGGATGGAAATTTGGAATCCAAATCCATGGGTTAATGTCGAAAACTCCATATTCAACCGATGTTACAGCATGCAATGTTCTAATATCGATGTACGGAGGTCATCTGGGCACGGTGGAATCAGCTCAGAGCGTTTTTGATGAAATACAAACAAAAAATTTAATAACTTGGAATTCCATGATTTCGGTGTACTCCCGAATAGGAGATGCATTTTCTGCATTTGCTCTCTTCTCTAGCATGCAGAAGGAAGCACATAAGTTTGGTTGCAAACCTAATCAGTATGCATTTGGTAGCTTAATAACGGTCGCTTCTTCTTTGGTTTATTCTGGCTTGAGTTTGCTTGTGCAGATGCTGGCAAGAGTAGAAAAATCCGGAATCTCTTGTGATATATACGTAGGAAGTGCTTTTGTTAGTGGGTTTGCAAGATTAGGTTCCATTAGTCATTCCAAAAAGTTCTTTCAGCAGATGAATTATCGCAATGCTGTATCATTAAATGGGTTAATGATTGGGTTGGTGAAACAGAATCAACCCGAAGAAGCCGTTGAGTTCTTTTCCGAGATGAAGGACTTGATCAGACTGAATGTTGATTCGTATGTGGTTCTTTTAAGTGCAATTGCTGAATTTACTGCCTCGGAAGAGGGGAAAAGAAAGGGTCGAGAGGTCCATGCTCATGCAATCGTATCCGGACTAATAGACGCTAAGATTGCGATTGGAAATGGGCTCGTAAATATGTATTCCAAATGCGGTGCTATCGATGATGCTTTGATGGTTTTTCGATCAATGGATGATAAGGATTCTGTTTCATGGAACTCCATGATTACGGGTCTGGATCATAATGATCGATGGGAAGATGCAGTCAAGGGCTTCCGAGCAATGAGGAGGACGGGATTGAAGCCTTCGAATTTCAACATTATCAGTTCTTTGAGTTCATGTGCGAGCTTGGGCTGGATCTTGCTGGGAGAACAAATTCATTGTGAAGGACTTAAATTGGGGCTGGATGTAGATGTATCAGTCTCTAATGCTCTTCTAGCCTTATACGCTGAAACTGGAAATCTCCATAAATGCGAGAAAGTTTTCTTCTTAATGCCGGAGCACGATCTGATTTCGTGGAACTCTATGATTGGAGCTCTAGCTGATTCGGAAGAATCGAAGTTCAAATCTGTAAAACGATTTGTTGACATGATGCAAGCTGGATTCACCCCCAATCGAGTAACTTTCATAAACATTCTCTCTGCAATTTCTTCTCTTTCGCTTCAACGACTGTCCCATCAGATGCATGCCTTGGTCTTCAAATTCAAGGCATCTGTCGATACCGCTGTAGAGAATGCGTTTCTAGCTAGTTACGGAAAGTGTGGCAACATGGGTGATTGTGAAAATATCTTCTCTAGAATGGTTGAGAGAAGAGATGGAGTGAGCTGGAATTCCATGATTTCTGGCTACATACACAATGAGCTTTTACCCCAGGCTATGGACTTAGTTTGGATTATGATGCAGAGGGGACAGAGAATGGATGATTTCACCTTCGCCACCGTTCTTAGTGCTTGTGCCACTGTCGCTACGTTAGGCCGTGGGATGGAGGTTCATGCTTGTAGCGTAAGGGCGTGCTTAGAATCCGATGTCGTTGTGGGGAGTGCACTGGTTGACATGTATGCAAAATGTGGAAGAATAGATTACGCAGGGAGATTTTTCAATTCTATGCCCGTGAAAAACATATATTCTTGGAATTCAATGATTTCGGGATTTGCTCGTCACGGATGTGGAAAAGAAGCGTTAAATGTGTTTAAACGGTTAAAGATGCATGGTGAAATTCCCGATCATGTCACTTTTGTGGGCGTATTATCCGCGTGTAGTCATGTGGGCTTGGTAGATGATGGGTTCAAACATTTTGATTCGATGAGCCAAGTCTACGGCTTGGCTCCTCGGATGGAGCATTTTTCATGCATGGTGGATCTTCTTGGGCGGGTAGGCAAACTTGATAAGGTGGAGGAGTTCATTGATAAGATGCCGATGCAGCCGAATGTACTCATTTGGAGAACGGTTTTAGGGGCTTGTTGTCGATCGAATGGTCGAAAGATGGAGCTCGGTCGAAAAGCTGCAAAAATGCTATTCGAGTTGGAGCCTCAAAACGGCGTGAATTATGTTTTGCTCGCCAATATGTATGCGTCTGGTGGAAAGTGGGAAGAAGTGGCGAAGGCTAGAATGGTGATGAAGAAAGCATCTGTAAAGAAAGAAGCCGGATGTAGCTGGGTGAACATGAACGACGGCGTTCATGTTTTTGTCGCCGGAGATAAATTGCATCCGGAAAATGAGGCGATCTACAAGAAATTGAACGAACTTGGCTGGAAAATGAGAGATTCCGGCTATGTTCCGGAGACGAAATATGCACTTTACGATCTGGAAATGGAGAACAAGGAAGAAGTTTTGAGCCATCACAGTGAGAAGATAGCAGTGGCCTTTGTTCTCACTCGGAAATCGGAAATGCCTATACGAATAATGAAAAATCTACGCGTTTGTGGGGACTGCCACACCGCCTTTAAGTTTATTTCGAAGATAGTTGGAAGGCAGATTATTTTGAGAGATTCTAACAGATTTCATCATTTTGATGATGGTCAGTGTACTTGCGGAGATTTCTGGTAATTGCCTTATTATAAGTTAAATTTCATGGCTGTAGGATTGTAGAATAATTTGCAATCATCACCATACATGTTCCTCTCTGTTTACGTTCTCGACTGTCTATGCCACTCCATGACCGGACTCTTCCGGAGAGTTGCCAATTCAGCACCAGGATTCGATTGCAGAGTGAAAACATGATGTTTATGTGGATTGTTGGAGCCAGCAACTGTTCTCATTCCCCCAACATCTCAGATATTGTAAATCTCAGTGTACCAAAGAGGAGATTGGTCATAAATAAATTTATCTCCTTAAACTAACAAAGCGCGATTGAGGACAAGATCTAAGAATAAGAACAAATCTGTAATGATGTTGGTTCAAAACAGAAAATATGTCACTTTTTGTTTGTGCAGTTAAATAGAGCTACAAATACACTTCTAAGGTTGACTATTGATACATGAGTATTCTGTCTCATCAGTGGATACATTAAAAATATGCGTTGCTTTACTTGTAAAGTAATATTATTTGACTTCAAGCAGAGGAAAAAGAATGTCTTTTCTGTTGTAACTCGGTAAGAGAGTAAAGGTCATGATTCCATTGCAGCAAGAACACCCGATTCCTTCCCTGTCTGTCGGCTCCAGACGAAGGTTTTCCGCCATTTCAAGTTCTGATTTTGAAGGGAAAACTTGAGGAAGAAAAGGTGGGTCTGAACATGACTTTATCTTTATTTGAAATGTTGTTTTCTTTACTCCATTTGGGCTCTTCGAACACTCAAAAGGCCGCCCATTTGCTGATATTTGACCGTTGATAGTTGGCAGACAACAAAAGGCTCTCTTTCTTCTGCCAAAATATCTTTCTATCCATTGGAAACTCTGTAGAAGAACCCCATTGCATTGATTTTTAATTTATTTGTATCTCTCGTTGCTGAAATCTATTGCCTCGTTGCTTCTAATCCGTCACATGGCTTCTCAACCTGGTTCTTCGGCGTCTTCTTCTTGTTTTTCTTCTTCAACCAGTTTTACTCCCTCTTCCTTGAAGCCAGAGACTAACCCGTTGAGGAAATTCGTTGTTCTGCGTAGGAAACATAATTTTCAAGACTGGGTTTCTCAGATTTGTCCAATAAATCGATTGAAAAGGCACTTTCAGCTCAAATCCTCAAATGGGCATCCACTGAATGCTGTTTCTCTACAAGATGGTGGGTTCTTTACTCCTCTGGTTCAATTCACTCACCGTCCTTTCTTTTGTTCTTGATGATTGACTGTGAAAATTAATTTTCTTCAGAAAATGTTAAACCACCTGCAACTTTTGTGTCTTTGATGATGCTCAATTTCTAAAAAGCATCTTCTTAAGAAAAATAGCAATAGTAACCATCAGTACCACCTGATTAGCCAGAAAACATGTATTTTTCCTACTATTCACAAGTCATCACTGTGCTTCTCAGAGTGTAATTTGGACTAATTGTTTTATTTTCTAGGAACTCCTGGAGATTCTCTTGCCAAAGACATGGAACCTCAAGCAAAAGAGGGTTTGTTTTCTTCCTCAGATCCTGATAAAGGTCCTTCAATTCTCACCATTACTGTTGTCGGAGCATCAGGAGACCTCGCGAAGAAGAAGATTTTTCCAGCACTCTTTGCGCTATATTACGAGGATTGGCTGCCAGAGGTTTCCTTCTGGCCGTAATTACTATATCTTTGAGTAATTTATTGCTTTTATGCCTGCAAACTGAGCAAATCAGATAGCAATGCATTTGGAAGTAATTTTTTACTTCCTTCTCTTAATCTTTAGAACTTCATAGTATGCGGTTATGCTCGAACTAAAATGACTGATGAGCAACTTCGAAACGTGATTAGCTCGACGTTAACTTGCAGAATAGACAAGAGGTACTTCCTTTTTTGTTTTTCGCTAAATGAATGATCGATCGTACACATAATAAACTGTGGCTTCTTTGGGTTTTATGGCGAGAATTTTAGGGCAAATTGCGCAGATAAGATGGATCAGTTTTTGAAAAGGTGCTTCTACCATTCGGGGCTGTATGATTCAGAGGGAGATTTTGCAAATCTGGATAGTAAACTCAAAGTGAAAGAGGTAATTTTCATAATATTTCACCTATTCTTGACTCGATGATGCGATTCTTTACATCTTAATGATTTTGTTGAAGTGAAATTCTCGTTGAATATCTGATTTTGAATGGTTGTTTTTGGTGGATTAAATAATAAGCAACAGACTCTTTCACCTTGGTAGATTTAGCTCAGATGTCAAGACCTTGAATGAGAAGCATTATGAAAACACGTATATGCTTAATAGTTTTCAGTTTTTGGAGCTGTATGTTGAATTCTCTCTCTTGTACATCTAAGTTGTCCGCAAATCTCTTTTTCAGGATGGGAAAAAGTCAAATAGGTTATTTTATTTATCGATCCCGCCAAACATATTTGTCGACGTAGTAAGATGTGCCAGCCTCAGAGCCTCTTCATCCAGAGGTTGGACGAGGATCATTGTCGAAAAGCCATTTGGACGTGATTCCGAGTCGTCTGGTGAGCTAACTAGAAGCTTCAAACAATACATTCGCGAAGATCAAATTTTCAGGTTTGGGGTTTGAGTTTAGTTTGGGCAAATTGCCACAATTCAACTTTAATCTCATTTGAAACTTTTATAGGATTGACCATTACTTGGGGAAGGAGCTGGTGGAGAATCTCTCGGTTCTTCGTTTCTCCAATCTCATTTTCGAGCCTCTCTGGTCGAGGAACTATATTCGCAATGTTCAGTTTATATTTTCAGAAGACTTTGGAACGGAGGGACGAGGAGGGTGAGTTATTTTTTGAAGATCGCAAATAAAACGAAGGACAAAAATGAAACATTATATCTTTTTTTTTTTACGTTGCAGATACTTCGATAATTACGGAATCATACGAGACATTATGCAAAATCATCTTCTGCAAATACTGGCTCTATTTGCAATGGAAACTCCGGTCAGTTTAGATGCTGAGGACATCAGAAACGAAAAGGTGGGCAACTTTATACGTTTATACTTCTGAAAGAGAATAAGGCGATATGGCGATAAGGCCATAGGTTCGATGTGGAAATGACTTAAAAAGTTGCCATGAGAGGCCTACTTGTTAGCCGGGGTCCAAGCCCCAAGGCCAGCAGCTTCATCTCGGACCGCCCAAATTTGGGTGGGCCGAACCTTGATCCACCCCAAGGCTTGTCAAACTGGGTCTCGGGCTCGACCTGGGCCGCATGGTCTGGCTCGGTCAAATGACAAGGCTGACTATTTATCGTAGTTTATTATCTAAATTCAGGTCAAGGTTCTGAGGTCGATGCGACTTTTACGCCTTGAAGATGTAGTTCTCGGCCAATACAAAGGTCACAACATAAGTGGTAAGTCATATCCCGCATATACAGATGACCCAACTGTCCCAAAGAACAGTATCACTCCGACATTTGCTGCAGCCGCTATTTTCATCGATAATGCAAGGTGGGATGGTGTTCCTTTGTTGATGAAGGCCGGGAAGGCTCTCCACACGAGAAGGTAGAATAGAGTAAAACCGATTAGTTATTCATTTTTATTTATCTATTAAATCGTAAAGCTAGTTAACATGATTCAACGACTCGGAACGATTGTTCTTGAGATGATAATCCAGAGCAGAAATCAGAGTTCAGTTTCGACACGTTCCGGGCAACTTGTACAAACGCAACTTTGGAACTGACTTAGATAAGGCCACTAATGAGCTTGTGCTTCGCGTTCAACCTGATGAAGCCATCTATCTGAAGATCAACAATAAAGTTCCTGGTCTTGGAATGAGACTCGATCGGAGCGATTTGAATTTGCTTTACCGAGCAAGGTACAATTATCGTAACAACTTATCGAATTCTCTTTCTCTCTCTGTTCCTCCCTCCCTCTCTCCCCCATCCCCACACCCATTTCACATGATTCTCTCTATCATTTCAGGCCAATTATTTAAGGAAATTTTGTGTAAATTGATAATCATATGAAGGTATCCTAGAGAAATACCAGATGCATATGAGAGGCTTCTTTTAGATGCAATAGAAGGGGAGAGAAGGTTGTTCATCAGAAGCGATGAGCTCGATGCTGCCTGGAAAATATTCACACCACTGTTGAAAGAGATCGAGGAGAAGAAGATTCCTCCGGAGCTCTATCCTTACGGCAGCAGAGGGCCAGTTGGTGCGCACTATCTTGCCGCCAAGCACAATGTAAGATGGGGAGATCTTGGCGAAGACTACTGATGATTTCACTCACGGTAATCTGTTAAGATCATCAGTCTCTAGCTCTCGTATTCTTTGCTGTAATATTCTGCAGAAAACATGAACAAACGGGATAATTCAATGATATGCACATATGGTACATTTTTTAGCATAGCCTGTATGCATACATGCACAGATGATTAATAATTGTATCAACAAGTGAATCAGCATCATCTTAAAGTGTGAAATTAGAGTCTAAATCTAATATTACTCTTTCTAGATTCGATGGTTGAAAGTTACTCATTTAAATTCGCGGATGCGTTTCCTTTTGTGGGCGCGTTTCCTTCTGCGACTTCCAATCCTATGACGACGTTTAATCCTCCTGTGACACGTTTCTCTTTCTCCCGCATTCTAGCGACATCTTGACAATCCACGTTTCATATTCAATTAAATCCAACGGTTTTTTTTTCTAGACAAAATGTTTCTCTCTTGCGGAAGCATTTATTCCATTCGCCCTCTCTTATCCAACGGTCCATTTCACCCACTCTTCTCATCCCACGGTCACTGTTTCATCCATCATTTTCCTTTTTCTTGTAGACACATTCCCTTTCGAAAAAGAATCTTTTCCTTTTGCCCTCTCTCATCCAATGACTATAAACTCTTTCATTCATTTTAATCTAATGGTCCATCTAACACTTTTGCAGATCTGTTGGCTCTCGCGGATGCCATCTCCTGGCAAATCGTTAACATCAAACATTTTCTCCAAAACGACAACGTCCACTAAATCACAGCCGACATCTCCAATTTTTCCCCTGCGCATCAGACATTTGATTTCTCCATTCTTATTTCTATTCAATTTAATATATTATTATATTATCCCTTTTTTCTATTAAAATTCTATATATATATATATATATATATATATATATTTCTAAACTATAAAATTTACCTATTTTAAACAACTTATAATATATATAAGGAAAATGACAAACCAACTATCGTACTTTGTGATCAATGACAAGTTAACCACAAAACTATTTTTGCTAACAATTTAACCACTAAACTCTGAGAAATTGATAGAGTAAACACTGCGGTTACGTTTTCCGTTAGATAGCGTCGTTGATCCTCAGAGGATGGTTGTTGATCCACAGAGGATCGTCTGCAAATAAAAAAAAATTCATTGTCTTCTTCGTAGAAAAATACAGATAACACAGACAAACTGTGATTCTCCCATGGATTGTAAAACAATTCTAAATCATCCGAAAACTAAAGCATTAACATTCTTTTACAAAATCTTCTAATTATAAAACTCAAAATCTTCTAAATTCATTCTTTTACAAAATCCAAAATCTTCTAAATTCATTCTCCATGGATATTAACTCTTTTTCATTGAAAGTTTTTTTTATAAAATCACTAGTTCTTTCCATTTTTTCCATGGGTATTTGTTCTTTTCCACTGTGATTTTCAGAAAGTTAACAGCGATGTTCGCGACGGCGATTTTTCATAGTTCAGTGGTTAAATTGTTAGCAAAAATACTTTAGTGGTTGCTTTGTCATTGATCACAAAGTACAATGGTTGGTTTGTCATTTTCCCACATATATATATATATATATACTCTTAATCACAATTTCTTTCTTAATAATAATAATTATTATTTTTCTTGCAAAAATTGATGTCACTACAATCTACTCTCTTTCATTAAATTTTGTCACCAAAATTTGGCTTCTTTCCAACCTTTTTTTCCTTCCGTTTCCCAAGAGACAAGTTTTATCCATCATTTCTTGTACAACCAAAACAACATAAACTTTAGACCTGTTTTACTTTATCACGTCAAATAATTCATTTTATAACCTTGGGTACAAAGATATTATAAAATTCCTAATTTATGAAGACACTCAACTAATAGGGGTGGGCAAACCGGTTCTCGGTTCCAGTTTTGGACCTTTTGGAACCTATCATTCGATTTTCGATTCCAAGAGTGAGGAACCAGAACCAGAACCACAAGGAACCGGACCTAGAACTGGACCCGAGTCTCAGTTCCGGTTTCGAACCGGTTCAATGTACTCTCTAAAATCTTTCAAATTTCAATTATCTCGGTTTCTGCTCTCGTTGGACGCCTACGAGCCTAAACACTAAAAACTGTTAGGAAAATACATTCCTCCTCCTCCTCCTCCTCCTCTCTCTCTCTCTCTCTCTCCACGCGATGGGATCTCTCTCATTTCCTGCCGATTCTCCATTTTCCTCACCTCTTAAATCTAAAGAATCCTGAGTCTTAAACCAAGTGCAGTCCAAGATTGACCAGAAGACCCTCCTGAACCTCTTCAAATCACAGCAAAGCCATCTGAACTACTTCTTCCATAACCTTGACCTCTCGCAAACTCTCGCCTTCACCCTCGCCCCCCTCAAATCCTCTAGTACAATCTTCTTCTCCGGTGTCAGGAAGTCTGGCTTCGTTGCCCGTAAGATCTCCCAAACCCTCATCTCTCTCAACGTTCAATCTTCCTTCCTCTCCCTCCTTGACGCTCTTCACGGCGACATCAGCATTTTGACTCCTGATGATGTTCTCGTACTCTTTAGTAAGTCTAGAAACACCGAAGAGCTTTTCTAGCTTGTCCCATATGCCAAGGCCGATGTCGCCGGAGAAGAAGATTGTACCAGTGGATTTGAGGAGGCCGATCGAAATGACGTGAGGTTGGTAGTATTTGTCGTTGATTTTGACGAAGCTCTAGGGCACTCTGAAATTCAGAGGGGGGATTGGTCGATTCTCGGTTCCTTAAACCAAGAACCGAGAACCGACCTGGAACCGAGAGATGGTTCTCGGTTCCTACCCATTAACAAATTTGGGAACCAAGAATCGGAACCGAACCGAAACCGAATCTCGGTTCCGGGTCAGTTCTCTGTTCGGTTCGGTTCGGACCGGTTCTTGCCCACCCCTATCAACTAAGTCATAAAGCCCTCCTTCAAGTCTTAGCGGGGTAATCTCACTCTCGATCCCTATGAGATAGGCAATCTTTGGGGTAACGTCTATTGCTTTCTTTGTCGATAATGTGCATTTTCGAGCATAATGTCCAACCTTATAGTAGATGAAACATTGTCCTGATCTAGCCATACATATTCCAAAATAGTTTTTTGCACTTTGGATATTGATTAACCTTAGGCTCTACTTGAACGAGTTTTTCTTTTCCTTGTTTTTCCTCGTCCTCTTAGGGTAGCTTAAAACTCCGTGAATTTTCTCCCTCTTCTTGCAATCATGGTTGAACCGTAATAGGGAACTCCTTTTGTTCTAAGAATTCTTTCTCTGCCTTCTCGATTTCAAGATCCTTCAAAACCATCACTGAGTACGATATTCCTTAGAAACATGTTCTACCCCACCTAGTGGTAAAAAATGAACCTTCCTATTCTTATAATTGATTATTGTCGAGTGCTGAGATAACCAATTCATGTTCATTATAACATCATACCCCTTCAGGTCAATTACCATAAAATTTGCTAGCAGCCATCTTTCATTTATACTCACTACGCACTCTCTTAAATCACCAATTGAATGCAAATACTCACCAGACGACAAAAAAACTTCGTATGTATCCTCAGATGATTTAGATAATAATTTTAACTTAGCATAAAATTTAGTTGACATAAAGGAATGTGTGACTCCTAAATCTATCAAAACATAAACATCTTTACGACTATATCTCCTAAACATTATACCCATTAATTATCATTAACGAACTAAAAAAAATACGAATAGAATATACTCACAAACGGTTAATGATGTGCTTCCACGTTGAGACTTGGGTTGTCTAGTGGTCTACAGAAATGATTTTCAAACCTGGTTTTGCTTTGATACCATTTGTAACAATCCGAATTTTAAAGTTTTTTTTAAACTTATTTATCTTATCAAAAATGGGCTTTATAAAAAGTTTTAAGCAGTGGAAAAACACTCTTTAACAACAAAAAATGTACATAATTACAAGTAGGGGAAATACATCATTGAAAATCCATACATAGGTCCAATATTCAAACCCATAATTTTAGATTACATGAAATAAACATTTTACCCTGAAATAAATCCCCATACACTTCAAACATTGACAAACAACCGCCAAGGCTCACTCATGGAAACTCATCTTCAATAGCATCTTCCACAAGAGCATCCTTGCTGTCATAGATACCTACACTACAAGGTTCAAACTATGAGTCTAACGCTCAGTAAGCAGTGTAAATCAAATGCTATGAAAATGCATTACGTAATATGCCATGATCATGATTTTCTTCAAACTTTTTCTTTACTTTTCTTTCTCTTTTATGAATGAGTAGACTTGACAGTGGGACATACACCACTATTCTCTAACCTTTGGGGAGATAGTCTTAAACCTTTGGGAGACAGATTCAAACCTTTAGGAGTTAGACTCAAACCTTTAGGAGTCATCTGTTAGCTGTTATGCATTTCTAATGCACAACGACCCAGTGAACCTTTGAGCCGGTCTGTCCAGACATCAAACGGGAACAAACTAACGAGCTTGTCATGACCTGGAGGCGGGCTAGACAAAAACGCCAGGCCAAATGACCTGTGTGATGACCCATTTTTTCATACACTTTAAAAATGTAGCGTAGCAGAAGACTTTTCTTAATAAAACAAAACATTTGATAATCATGTAATAAAACAAACACCATAAATAAAATTCCTTTCTTTACCTTAATTGAAAACATTTGGAAATAGAAATGGCAATCATAAAATTTCCATTTCATAAAATCTTTACATTAAATAATTCAAGTCATAACTTTAAAACCATTTACATTTTTCCCTTTACCCTTTATCCTTTTGCCTAGCTAGCCAAAAGATCCGCAACGTACAAATCCTCCATAAACCGCTCCTTTTTTCATTACAGTGCATACTTACATCACAAGACATACACTATAAGTCTAATGCTTAGTAAGAAATAAAATGCATAATGAAACATGGAATGCACTTTTCATAAACATTTTAATTTTAGTTTCCTCTCTTTATATTTACATTTTCCGGTTGGTTTATCATTGGAACTCAATTCAAAGCCTCAACCATTGGGGGAAAACATGCCCAAAGCCTTAACCATTTGGGACCATGTCGCCCAAAGTCTCAACCAATTAGTCAAGTAACCAAAGCCTCACATTTTCATTTTATCATTGGAACTCAACTCAAAGCCTCAACTATTGGGGAAAAACCTGCCCAAAGCCTTAACCATTGGGGACCCCATCCACCAAAGTCTCAATCAATAAGTCAAGTAACCAAAGCCTCACATTTTCATTTTATTATTGGAACTCAACTCAAAGTCTCAACCATTGGGGGAAAACCCGCCCAAAGCCTTAACCATTGGGGACCACATCCACCAAATTCTCAATCAATGAGTTAAGTGTCCAAAGACTTACAATGAGAACTTGTTCCCAAAGCCTCACAATGGGGAAGAATCCACCCAAAGTTTCAATATAACATCATGTTCTTAATCTTCTTTACTTTCATTACTTGAAAAACATATGCATGATAAATCACTTTTGTAACGTTTTGTGAAAACCATGATGCATGATTATGATAACATACAACTGAATAAAATATATTAAACATGAACATCAAAGCATCAAACAATCATTAAACAATACATCCTCGAACACCAACATGATCAAGACTTTTATCTAACAAATCCAAGCATCAAACAATCAACAAACTATAAAATCCTACCTTTTGTGGTGTAGCCCAAGAAGGGAAAACACACAATCATTTTTTACCTCTATTCCGTGGAGAAGCTAGGAAAAGACACAACTCCCTTAGGATTTCTTCTTCACCAACTTGCCTTTTCCTCTTCAAGCTTTTCTCCTTCCTTTTCTTCTTCTTCTTCCCCTGGACCCCTTTTCTATAACCTCACAATTTCTCTTTTTCTCTCAAACTTTTCTCTCAGAGCTCACCTCTTTTACCTCATCTCATAGTTTTTCTCTTCTATTTCTCAAGTCCCACCCCTTAATATAGTTTCTTTTTCCAGCCTCCCTATGCATGAAGTGGCGCTTCCTCTATGATCAAGTGATGAGTAATCACTCCTTTTATCCAATAAAAAATGAAAAATCTTCTAAGTCGGCGACCTTTCGTATTACCAGTTAATCAACCCTTTGAATGATCGACCGCCAAATAGATTGAAAGTAGACTTTGTCTATTCTTCAGAAAAACTGATCGATCACCAACATACACCCGATCGACCGCAAATCACAACATTACAACTGTAAAGACTAAGACCAACCCTCTCAAAAAATGATCAACCGCTAAACCAAAAACTTTACAATCCATGAAAAAGTTGGTCGTTCACCGAGTGACTGCAAATCCTTCTCATTTTGAATCTGTTTAGAAGTTGAACAACCACTATCAACCCTGATCGACCACTACTCCTACAGAAAGCTCCAATTCATAAATTTGCAATAACAGTGGTTGATCAAACCATTCACTGATCGACCACTCCCCTGCAAACTCACTAAAAAACATATAAAATCCACATTTCCCACAACCATAAACCACAAATTATAACTCAATACTAATATTATCCAATTATCACCAAATATCATCATCATTATCCTAAACTTAATATGACAAAAAATTCGGGGTATTACAACCTATTCTTCCGAGAGGACCCGATCGCNTATAAAAGAAGATGATCGACCAGCTTATCGAGATAAATACAAAGTATAGCTTCAGACTTGTTTTGCAGTCGATCTATTGAAGGGCAGTGATCGACCAGAATACCAAAAGCTTCTTTATTTCTTTAAGATGGGAGGTAGGAGCTTTAGGGATCAACCATGCAGTAACACCTCCTACTTAGAGCTTGAAAGGAAGCTGTAAGTCTTGGTGTGCTGCTTAAACACTTAGAATTCTGAAGGTAAAAGAGAGCATTTCTCTCAAGAAGATCTCCAGGGTTCTTCTCATCCTTTCTCTTTGAAGGTTAAGGTATGTAGAGGTTCTCTATAGTTTTGTTAAAGATTTTTTATGATGTTGTAATAGTATAATAGGAAGATGATGTAAAAAGAAGTGAAAAGTTGAAAATCGAGTAGGTTAAATGTTTGTTCATTGTTGACTGCCTTCTCAGAATTTTAAGTAAAGCTGTTTGGATATGTTATTATGGACATCTTAAGGAGATGTAGGTTATGGAATTATAGGATTTGGTTAAGAATTAAAGAAGTTATGGTTGATTAAAAATAGGTAAAAGTTAGGGGTAAAACCCTTATATACATATTAAAAAGATATTGGTTCCATCTTGGATTTTTATGAATGTTTATCAATTATGAAGGCGTTGTTGTACAAGATGAAACTTCAAGAGTGAAAGTTTACAAGGAACAAGATAAGAGATATGCATGTGTTTGACTAATGGTGGTCTACATTACAAGATATTAGAATGTGTTACTTTGTGTTGTTGTTTGATAGATTGGTTGTTTGATAATGTTGTTGATATACTATGTTAGAAATATTAATGATTGTTCTTCAATGATAAACTGTTGTCTGATGTGCACCCACAGTGGGCCATGGTCAGCTCAGTAGATATTGCTCGCTTTGGGTCAGGGTCTCCCCCGCCATACCCCCACGGATTTGTTCTTGGGGAGGACCCTCTGAAGAGAGCCCAAGCCCCAAAACGCGTCTACTGGGAGAGGGCCACCACCCACTATAAGTGCGACCAGTCTAGTTGTCCTAAATCCGATTTGGGATGACGACATCGCACATCACCCTCCCCCATTGGGAAGGCCCTCGCCCTCGAGGATGAGTGTGTTGCGGGCACACCAAACTTGGCTGGCTCTGATACCATCTGATGTGCACCCACAGTGGGCCATGGTCAGCTCAGTAGATATTGCCCGCTTTGGGCTGGGGTCTCCCCCGCCATACCAGTACGGATTTGTTCTTGGAGAGTTAAATGCTAAATTGAATGCATACATGTTATGCATCACATTTTAAATTTGATACGATAATGTTGGCATGCGTTGCATTGCATTATAATGAAATGTATTGAATAAACGTAAATAGGCGTTTGAGGTTGAGGAGATTAGCAATGGTTCTACTTGGGAAAACTAAATGATGATGTATTTTATCCCTCGTCAGGATTGAGTGACGGTTTTGCCCAGAATGGACCCTATGATGTATCTTTTCTCTTGAACTGAGAATCTCCAACATTTTTAAATGTTATGTGACTGATGAACACAAAAGATAGGTTCTTTTCTGACATGAAATTCATGAGCATTGAGTCAACATGAGCATACATTATTCATTTCATTCTATCTCTTATTGAACGTTAGACTCATAGTTTTATCTTGTGATGTAGCTGATGACCTTGATCCAAATGATGTACATATTGAGTGATGGAAAAAGAACTATGGTTTAAAGAGTATGACCATGGTGATCGCTTTCGTTACCGGTGCATTTTGACCTTGGGGTTGTGACTCACTAAACACCGTGTAATATAAATTATGTTAAGTGTGTTTCAAACACTTTAAACGATTTTAATGTGGAAAATGTATGATTTGAAATATGAATGACTTCCGTTTTTGCTCTCTTTTCTTTTCCCTTCACATGTTTTTAAAAATAAAAAATTATGTATGGCTAACGGAAAGATAAATGTAAAATGGGTCGTGACATACAGTCATTAAACAATATGCTTACTAGGAAATAAAGGTACAACTAAAGAAACGAAGAGAATAAAAAGTAAAGTTTTTAACCCGATCCCGCGCAAGCCTAGTTACTCTTTTCTTTACCTAGAGGGGAGGGGTCGTTGGAGTGAGTGACTAACTCAGTAGGAAGTTTATACTAAATGCAATGCACGTGTAAAGCTTGTTTTACTCTTTTCGTCAAATACATGGAATTAGGGAAAATCATGTATGTTTCTCAAAACATTTCAAATCATTTTATCTTTTAGGGAAAACCAGCATCAAAGGCTCCCGACGAGAAATAGATAAAACATGGTTGTATACGTAGACAGCTATAAGTCAAAATACTCTCATTGTATTTTATCTAGAAAACCATTGTCAGTGAACATGGAGGAACACTCGGGGACTTCTCCAATCAATCACACAAAAAGGCGGCGACCATTTCCGGGCAGCACCTTATGAGTCTGGAGGAAAACAAATGACGGTGATCCGAAAACCCAGCACGTCACCTGGGTTGCCCGCGAACAAGCTATGCGACGACACAACCCATATCACAAACACCCTGATCAGGTTTAGGGATTTGAAACCTAAGGAAGCATCATCACCTTCCTAATTTCATCTTTCATACAGCGCACAATCAACCATCTCCACGTAGTAGGAGATGTATCGGAGATAGCCTCGTGATACTTTGATACCAAAACCATCCAAAGTATCATAAGGATTCCATCGCCCCCAAATCATAATCCACAACATGCCATAAAATCTCATGCACAAAAGTAAACGTGTAAAACTATCGTACATAAGTATATAAAATATGACATGCTGTCGAACAGTCCCCATTGGTTTTGCATATGTGGGAAACCCATAAAATAAATCGTTTTAAAACCATGGCTTGCCAATGCAGTGCAACTAAGTATAAAACACCTACCTCAATGATGGTCTCTCCTGTTATCTGAAGGAGTAGCAACCTCATGTACCAACTCGAAGTCCTTGAACTCGTCCGAGCCTAAAACATGTTAAAGGACAAGAATTCTCGTCAATGGTTATCAAGGAAAAGGTACAAGGGTCCTACACCGGAACTAGGAACCCAACTGATGTGTAATTGACTCAATTATACATGTGTTTGCACAATGGGGGTCGCCCCAGGGCAATTCTAGGGCATTTTGCCCAATTTAGGTCCACTATCCCACTTCTGGTCGTTCGACCGAAAAAGTTAAGGTCGACTTGCACTATGAATAGAGCATTTACTATAATCTTAACACATACTCTCATGCATATAATAACTTGGACATAAACTACAACAACTACAAAAAAATCTTCAATATCACATTATCATCATAAGCTGAAAACAATAGCTTAAACACCTTTGTACTATATCCTCACAAAAGCAAGGTATCACCGTGAATAGAACAACATCTCAAAGCAACTTGTAAACAGATCCTCAAAACTATGTCATCATGACTACCAAAACAATAACTAAGCATATCCATGAATAGAAAACAATATCTCAAAACAATAGGTAAACATATCCTTGAAAGTTATGTCAGCATGACCAACAGAACAATAATTAAACAAATATGTATCATGTCCTCAAACAACATGTTATCACCGTGAATAGAAATCAACTCCAAAATATATATACAAATCTTCGAGTCAACAGTATGAAAGCAATAAACATCACAACAGAAATCCTATCACCTTGTGATATAGGCCGTGAGGCCAAACACATGCATCACCCTTAATCTGGGTTCCGCATATCACGCACTGCCAATACCTTAAGCTTTGTTGAGTTAAAACTCCCTTTGGCCTTTCCAGAGAAAATCTCACCTTTCACCACTTTTCTTCTCTCGGTCACCAATTCAATCTCCTCTCCCATGAACAAAATATATTCCCTCGGTTTTCCTTTTCTCCTTTATAATCCGAGTGCGATTCGATATCTCCAAGTTAGACAATCGGCCACAACTTTCCAATTGAGATTAATCCGTTTCATTTTTCTTCAATGCATAATTACTCTACGACGAAACAGCAGAGGACGCTTCAATCGCTAATCGAATAGAGCGTCGGTTGAATTTTAATTACCAGTACATCGGATGCAGAAGTCAAGTTGTCGCGGACACCTTCGTGTCCGCCAACAATATTCTTAGCAAATATTCATCCTGCTAAACCAATCATTTCATGCCACGTCATATTTTCAAAAGCGTTTCTGTCCGCGGACGTCTACGCTCCCACAACTCCACTATTTAGACGGGTTTACTTTAGTCAAAGCAACGTCTTTCCTATCCTTATTTAATTCACCACAGATGCATTTTTCCCTTGAAACGACGATATCCTTTTAAATTCATGGATGTGTTTCCTTCCGCGGATGCATTTCCTTCCGCGACTTCCAATCCAATGACGACGTTTAATCCTCTAGCGACGCTTTTCTCTTTCTCCCACATTCCAGCAACATCTTGATGATCCAAATTTCATTCTCAATTAAATCCAATGGTTCTTCCTCCTTCTATACAGAATATTTCTTTCCTGCAAAAGCTTCTTTTCCATCGGCTCTCTCTCATCCAACGGTCGATCCTTCGCCTGCTCTTCTCATCCAATGATCATTGCTCCATCCATCATTTTCCTTTCTCCCATGGACACATTCCCTTCAAAAAAGGAATATTTTTCTTCTGCCTTCTCTCATCCAACGACTATAAACTTTTCCACTCATTTTAATCTAACGGTCTTCGTATCATCTAACACTTATGTGGATTTGTTGGCTACCGTGGATGCTATCTCCTGGCAACTCCTTAACAGTGAACATTTTCTCCAAAATGACAACGTCCACTAAATCATGGACGACATCTCTAATTTTTCCCCCGCTCATCTGACATTCAATTTCTCCATTCTTATTTCTATCCAACTTAATATATTACTTTATTCGCACTTTTTCTATTAAAATTCTCTCTCTCTCTCTCTCTCTCTCTATATATATATATATATATATATATATATACACTCTTAAGCACAATTTATTCCTTAATAATAATTATCGTTATTTTTCTTGCAAAAATTACGGTTACTACAGGCTTGGATGGAGACTTGCATACTCATTCACTTCCAACTTTGGTGATCCTCATGTGGTCCACTTTCACTTTGTTGTAGACGGCTTTCTCTTGGATTATCGGCTCCCCATCCAAGATTGGTACCCCATTATGCTCAACAATCATCTGAATGAGCTAATTAAATGACAGACTTTTGGCCGGGTTGTTGAGGATGTCATACATGTGACTCAAAATCACATAGTCGATATTTGCTTTTTTTGGTTAAACACATTCTCCAGCATATAGAGATCCATGCAGCTAACATGGTCTCAATGCTCATTCTGAGGCAGAATAGTGTGTGTCATGATTATGTGAATCACTCGGGCTTGGCGTTCAAGTCATTGGACTTTGGCTTCTTGAATGCTGCAATCTCGGGATCACAATGCAACTGTCTAAGCATTGTCAGACTTTCTCTCGTCTGATGAAATTTGGCTCCCAAGATACATGGTAATATTCCTTGTTTGGTTCCTCCATGAAACATCTAAGCAGCACGTTAATATCATTGGGATTTAGCTTCAGCTCTCGTCCAAACATATAAGTTCTAACCTCTAGTGGTTAGGTGGACAGTTCCAAATTGACATAAAATAGTTTCACAATTCGTTCATAGTAACTTTCCCCCAATCTGCACAACCCGGCTAAGCCAGCCCAAATCAGATAACGAATCAAAGTCTACTATTCTAGATATAATAATTGAATGATGTTTAATATCAATTTTATACTTATCGTTTGTCACACTAATCCTGAAGAGCGGGGAGTGCAAACTATCTGTTATAGGTTTGAAACGGACCAATTGAGCTCCTGGTCATCGTTGAGATTGAGGTTGAGGTTAGGGTTGTCCTTCAACCTCGGCTTGTGCATTGCACTAAAACTAAGCGTGAATGAACTTAGTTGCACTTCGTCTATGATCACGGGCCAAGTCTGTTTCTGGTTCTGGTTGAGGTTGAAGTTAAGATTGAGAATGAGCACCTTTATGCTTGAGAGTCAATTTGCTCGTCCTGGTATTGGTAGAATCCATTGGAATAGATGAAACAGTGAAGGAAATGCACAGGGTAGGGTTCGGGGTTTGCTGAGGAGATCACTCTGAGAGTAGTGTGATCTCTCCAGAGCGCGGAATGTGAATTTATATACTAGGGTAGTGGAAGATAGAATGTTATACTTTCTTATGTGGAATAACATCATTCCGCCCAGGATGTCATTTCGCGAAGGAAAATATACTTTCTTTCGTGGAATGACATTGTTCTACGCAAGGGAACGACTGATAAGGAGAAATGTTTATTAGTACTGACATTTCGCAAAGGAAAGTATAACATTCTGCAGAGAGACAACTAACTAGAAGCTCCATAATTAGAATTGACATTCCGCGGAAGAAAGTATAACGATCCACTGTGGAACAAAATTAAAATTTTTAACGGCAAACGTGACAACGATGTTTGAGGTGTTCATTTCTCATAGTTGAGTGTTTAAGTTGTTAGTGAAAATTATTTAATGGTTGACTTATCATAACCCAAAAGGGACCCAAGACAGAACGAGAAACGATCCGACCCAAAGGACCAAATTGTCTTACCCTTTTTCTCTTAAATTTTATTTTATTCACGGACTCCGAGCACACCATGCCATAGGCATATAATAGATAAAGGCGATACTTGGCGATCGCAAAAACCAAATAATACTCTGATTAGGTTTAGGGATTCGCAACCCAAGGACACGGCACATACAGTTGTCCTATTACCTATTTGCACTTTAGGGATTCGAACCCACGGACATTCCGCACGGTAAAATGTGCGAAAACAAAATAGACCCCAAATTGGGTCGATCAAACTTGATTCGCACGACTAAGTTGATGAACAAATATTTATATGCATGCTTAAATGAATCGTGTACAGTGAAAATAAAATATAAAATTTGACGGTCATGAAATGAACATGTCGATTTAATATAAGAAAAATATCAAAATATTCACTTTTAAAAAGAATTAGGCAATGCAGTGTATAAAATAAACCCCTACCTCGAAGCAAGTTAACACTGGTTAAAGCCCAAAAATCCAATTCCCATGGTCCATAGATTTAAATTAGGGTACCCATTAAAATTTAAGGCATAAATTTTTGAGTCAAATTCGATAAATTAAAATGCCCAATTATCATTTAAAATTAATCCAAAATGAATTGAATTAAATACTTAAAATTTTTGGCAAGTGAATAGAGGCCCAAAATGAATTGAAATATTATCCATGTAATCCCAACTTATGAGCCCAAACCTATTTATAAAAAAAATGAGGTCCAAAAATTGAAGTGGACAGAAGCCCACTAGTCTGACCCAAACAAAAATGGACCACCTTCATTGATCTAGTCTGAAAAGTCCACACCAGACCAAGCCCAGCCTTCTCACTGGTCTGCAGTTCTGTTATGACGGAGCTTTTCATTGCTTATGTGGAGTCTATTTCACTGTCTACGTGGAACCCATGTCACTGCTTACGTGGAGATAGCTGGGGAAGACAAAAGAGGATAAAAGAGAGTTAGGGCCAGCGGAGAAGGAAGTCGATGGATGAAACTGCTGTTAGTTCTTTTTGTTTTCTCTGTAATATTCTTCTTCTTCTTGTTCTGGTAATCTTCTTCATTCTCTGTAAATTCTTCCTTTCTCTTCTGTAAACTTCTTGTTCTATTGAAATATTGAGTTCAACCATAACAAATGGTATCAGAGCTGTACAATCCTGCCATGACTGAGACTCGAGCTAAAGCTGATGAGGAAGCATTTCGGAAAATTGATGATAAATTGAAGGGTATTGATTCTTCTTTTTCTACCCTTTTTTCGCGTTTAGAAAATTCTGAGAAATTGCTCTAGCAAATGGCTGCTCGCCAAGATCGATTGGAAGGAATTTTTCACAGATTGGTTCAAGATTCTAATTCCAGACATGATGCTATTATGGGTGCATTAAATAAGCTACGTCCAACTCAATCGGACGATCAGAAGGTGGTTCTTCGAAACGATGCTATTGAAGACACATCGAAAATTGAATTTCTAGCGGTTATTGAGGAGCATACCAGAGATGAGGATGTGGAGCTTGAAAAGCTTGATAAGCTACGAACCGATGTAGAAGTCAAAGATGAGGTAAGAGGCACGGATGAGTTAATAGCTGGACACCTTAATCAAATTTCAGGTGAGGTCCAAAATTCTTATTCCCATACCTTTGATGATTCTAATTATGCCATGGATATAACCTCTAGTTGGATTTTAATTCATAAACTAGTGGTAAAGAATTTAGAAGTTGAAAACAAACCAATTTTCTGGGAAACGAATGTGATAGAGCATGTTGAACTGAATTTCTTTCATGATGAAGTCTTTCAATCTGTTTCAAATAGAAGTTGGAGTTGTCATCTTGCTGTGGATATTGTAAACATTAGAGCTGTCTCGACTATACAATGCCATGGTAAGCCTTCTGCACTCTTGTCGTCAATTCATTACACTTTTATATTTGATCCTGGTGGAATATTGTTGAACACAATGGCTAGTAAAGGAAAATTATCAACAAAGGGGTGTTATATTGTGAAAGAAGATTTAAATGAAGTGGAATTTGAGTTTTCTGTCGGAGATTTTGTGTGGGAAAAATTAAGACTCATCCATGGTGGCAAGGATAGAATTTTGATTCTTTAGATGCAACAGACCTTGGAGTTAAAACAGAAAAAAAAAATGGTGATAAAGCAATATGTTGAACCACTACTGGAAGAATATAGTTCTTTGGGGATTACCACGACAATGTTGTTGAATGGCTTCCACATTACTGATAGTTTTTACAATTTGATCACACTTGTATTTGTCCACTGTCATAGGGGTTCAACCATTAATGAAATTTTGGATCCAGGGGGTATTTTGTATTCAATGCACACTTATTTGGATCATGAGAATATTGCAATGCGAGACATTCCTTAGAGTCCAAGAGAGATTCTGCTAGATTATTGCAATTTTATAGTGGCAACTTTGTGTTGCTGTCATTTGGCTATTTGGTTAGTACAAGTGAGACAGGATCTACAAATTCATTGATTGATAGTAGTATACATGTTCTGCAAATGCTCGTTTATTATAAATATGTTGCGGAACAGGAAACGAAAATGAAAAGAAAAGATGAATTTGCTACAAGAGATTCTATTTTGCAAGGAAATATGACTTGTCGGAGATTCCATACTCCAAGTCTTTGGAAAACTCATATGATATTGGCTGTGTTTCATCTTGTATATTTCCAGCTATTGTGTTTGCCATTTTCTTTTGCTTAAATGCCCTCTGATGGGAACATAAGTCATCAGGAGCTGTACCAATTAGGATGATGTTTGGACCCGTCTTGTTGTGGTTTGCATCTGGATCTCACTTGTATTTTGTGGGTAGCTATGTGGTTTTTTTAAGAAGCAGCTATTGAGGCTCTTGTGGAGACAAATAATTTTCTCAGGCAGATTCCAAAACTGACTTTATATGTGAAGATGCTGAAGAAACTTCAGAACCATTACTAAGTGCTCATCCATATATCCTTGAGGACAAGGATATTGTGAGGGGGATGACTGTTATGACGGAGCTTTTCACTGCTTACGTGGAGTCCATTCCACTGTTTACGTGGAGTCCATTCCACTATTTATGTGGAACCTATGTCACTGCCTACGTGGAAATAGCTGGGGAAGACAAAAGAGGGTAAAAGGGAGTTAGGGCCAGCGGAGGAGGAAGTCGATGGATGAAACTGCTGTTAGTTCTTTCTGTTTAGTTTTCTGTTTTCTCTATTATAATCTTCTTCTTCTTCTTCCTGTAATCTTCTTCATTCTCTGTAAATTCTTTCTTTCTCTTTTGTAAACTTCTTGTTCTATTGAAATACTTAGTTCAACCATAACAAGTCCCGAACCACCTAAATCGATTTGCGACCTTGGCCGGAACGCACGTCTTCGTCTTTGGCCGAGGTTCCTTGTCTCAGCTAGTCGCCGAACTGCTCGAAGCTGGGAGCTTCACCATTTGAAGCTCAGCCTTCGCTGAGTCGTTCATGGCGTTCCATCGTCGACGAAAATCCGTGCGACGATTTGTCGGATTTTGTCCAAACAACCTGATTTTTCTCAATAGATTTAAATTCATAATCAACCAAATTAACAATCCAATTATCCAGATTATAACCATAAGAAAACAGAGATGGAATTGGAAAGGAGAAAAAAATTAGATTTTTATACCTTCACTCGACAATTCTCGTTCACAAAGCTTCTGAATTTGCACGAAGAATTCCTTGCTAAACCGAGTCTAATTCCCTTCAAATAGTCTTGGAATCAAAACGAAATCCCAAGTAGAAAAATCAGAGTTTCACAGTAGGAGGAAATTCAACTCACCGTGACATTTTCCTTCACTGCAGGAGATAATTTCTTTCCAATTTCTCTTCATCTGCCGAAAGAGAGAGAAGGAGAAAGCAACCAGAATGAGATGAAAGAGCTATGAGGAAATGGACGGAAGGCAGATCAAGAAAACATGGTGAATCAGGGGAGGAATGGTTTGCAGGAGGAAATCCCACTTTGCCTGCTATTTCTTTAACGGTTTTCCCCAAACAATAAATCCAAATAATAATTTTATTATTATTATTAAAATTGGGCCAACTAATATGGGGCGGATTTTACATGACTAATCACTGATTTCATGTACAATAATTGTTTTGTTAATTTCCCTATAAATAACAATGATTAAAATCAATTAACAGAAAATATAGTCTCCAGTGCTCCTTCCCATCCTTCCTTGAGCACGTGAATCACAAGAGTGGATGAAGCCTATCAGTATCACACAAAAGCTACAAAAAGATTACAAATGGAGCAGGCTTGGGGTAAGTGAAAACTTAGCTACGTAGACAAAACCCACCTCACATCGACCTCCAAATTTTCTCTCTCGATTTCTTGTTTTATACATGCTAATGACTGTTGTTAATACATGTACATAAAGACTCTAAAATCTCTACACCAGAAGCCGTTCTTCTCCACTTGTAATTGCCAAAAATGATTCATAAGACAACGATAGAATCATAAAAGTTGGTACAAAAGAAAGTACGGCCACGAAAACAGATGAAACAAGCTTGCTAAAAGATTACTAACATATAGTTTGGTTATCATCTTACACTTTCACTGGATATCATTTTCAAAGAAAAGATTACTACTAAATGGAAAACTTTCAGACATTGAAAAAGAAGATTAAACAAGCCCAAATGTGACAACACCTTCCCTTAAAATATATCTTTTTGAGAAACAACCATTCATGTAAATTTGTAGACCTTTTTCTTCACTATTTAGTTCCAAACCGAGATTGAATAATCTCAGATTCACACAACAGACATCGACATAATTTGGTGCGCGAGAATCGGATCTTGCTGCAAAAGCTCCCGGAAGTTGTTTTCAACTTCAGCCTTCTGCTTCTCCAAGTACTCCTTAGAGTTCTGTTTCAGACCATCAAAGGTATGGAAAGCTCAATGTATATTTATGATGTCTTCGGGAAATAACAAGTGAACAGTTTGTAAAGATAGAACAACTGTGCAGGAATTTCTAAACTTTTTCTGCACATTCAATATCCAATCCATGCCAGAAACCAAACATCCTTGCTCTCTTCTATTGATAGCATTTACAAGACTTCCATCATAATTAATTTCTACAACTCAGGTAGAAATCCCACTGAACAGCGTTAGTTCTTCTTTTACTTTATTTCTCGTTCCAATCTAATAAAGGATCAACAATTTCGATTGGAAAAGTTGGAGAGAAAAATGAATTTTCACATAACTAAGTACTTTTTCATATCAATAAATGAGAATTTCCTAAACAGTGATCACATAGCACTACTGTCACCCAACTCTTAACTTCAGTTAAATCCAGTGCAAGTATAAGAACACAACTTTTGGGTAGCAAAATGGTCAAATGTTCCGTTCACTAAAGGTGAATTCAGACACCAGCTAGGGAGAGTACCTGAAGAGAAGAAATGGTAGTCTCACTATCCTTGAGCTTTTGTTCTTGTTCTGTCACTAGAACAGACTTGGGCTCCAAAACAAACCTGCCAATCATGAGAGAGGAAAGGAGCGAAGCATAGAAAAAGGATTTAAAAAGAATGTTAAATAGTACACCAAGCATTGTGTAAACAGACATAGTAATCGATTCGGACTCACGTTCTCCCTGCATAACCAAAAGGAAAGAAAAGTCAATTTAATAATAAACCACTTAAACTTCATAATTATAAATCGGAATAAAATACTAAAGTGAATATTTGTCAAGCAACATAGACAATCTCAGAACTATGTAAATGAAAAACACTGCAGTTGTAAACCTTATAACATAGTTTCTATGTACCACTGAACTTGCAGAATTTCTCCCTTTTATCATGGGAGAAATTTCCTTCCTCTAAGTACATTTCTTCTTTCAACACATTTTCAATTTCTTATAAAAGACGTACCTATAGATTTGTAGGTGTTTGTATCTTTAGGTAGTTGCCGTAGCTCTTCCAAGGTTAAAAAAGCACGTTTCTTTTCTCCTTCTTTGTTTCGCATCTGATTTTGTAGCTAAAAACAATCCAAAAAGTACCTTGAGCCCAAAATAACCTAAGACTCATATGAATGTACAAAAGTCATGATTCACATGGCGACATACATCATACATGACAATAGTTTACCGCTATGAAGAATTATCCACTATGAAAGGTGGGTGCAATTGAATGGTGTTACGTGGAAGGGGATGACATGAATTTGACAGCATCATATATGTTGACAACTTGTAAACATACATGTTACCCCTTTATCATAAAAGTGGTAGTAAAATTAAACAATCTAACAAATAATTTTGTTTCAAAACCAAAAAACTAGCAACTACTTTGCAAAGATTGAATGATATGAAAGTATCAATTCTGAAAGCTTGTTTTACTTCAACATCCAATTATCTGCCACATTCCAACAAATCTCTTCCAAAAAATGTGGTCGTTAAACCAACATAACATTAGCATGAGTCTCTGTGTAAGCATCTTATCAAGGGCAACAACCCGTAGCAAAATGCCAAGGTATGGACAGAACAATATAAAAGTCCACGATGTTTTTAATCCATGATTTGTTTAAAGAAATAACAGCTACAAGTATTTTATCATCACTAGCAAAGGGGAAAAATGAAGGAACAACCAACATCACTCGTACTTTATCACTATAAGTGACTTTTATCAGAAAAATCAAAAGAGCTTATGATATTAGCAATAATCAGGTCTTCTTCATAAGGGCAAAACATCAATTAATAAACAACCCGAACAGAAAATAAGCAATTTGCGTCGTTATTTTTTGGAGAAAAACAACATTATTTATTACCGAGATTTAACGTGATGTAAAATAAAAATAAAAAATCTAAAAACTTCAAAATAAACACCTGCTTTATCTTGCCAGAAATCTCAATCATGCGACCTTGAATCTCCAGAAAAGCCTACAATTTGATAAACAAACAATACTAAACAATCAAATTCGAAGCGATGAACATCTTGCAGAAGTATATTCATTGATGAAGGAAGAAATTAACTTGAAAAATGGGATCTGAGCACTTACAGTTCGACTAGCTTCATCTGCCATTTTGCACTGAAACAAGGTTGGACACAAATCCAGACTAGAAATGAGTATCGACTTCTGAAGTATTCAAATCAGGTTGGATGGGGTTTCATCCGAATCAGGTCAGTAGATAATATTGACCTACTTTAGTTCATAAAATCGTTCTAATTCAACAATCTATGAATTAAATTATTTTTAAAAAAAACATGGCAAAAGGATAACATATTTGTTCAATAAAATCATATTATATTAAATCTCAGTATTTAAAAGTGACTAAATAGTTACTCAATATCGTCGTCGGACCAGATCGATGATACGTATCCCATATATTTCAATAAAATATGAAATGAAATTACAAACGACTGTAAATGTTCGAGAGATTTGCTATATCTTCCTTTATAATATTTTCCCAAAATATTTGATGATTAAATTATTACATTCGTTTCCTTAAATAAAGAGACCAATAATATATTAAAAGACTTCGACAAAAATATCTAGAAATACTAAGTGACATTTATTCTAGAAATACTTACATACTATTTAGAATTACTAAAAGACACTTAAATATATGCACTAGAATAAATTTATTTTATCATAATTCTATCATTTCTCGCCCCTAATGAGTATCTTGTTCTTAAGGTGTGTGATTTTTTATGCTCCTTCCTCGTTACCCCTTCATCTCATCATCAACTAAATATATGGTAATTTTGTCTTCTATTCGTTGGGTTGTTTGCATGATCTAACCTAACCCAATAGCCCTAAACACCAATAATTCTGCATGAATAATTGTTCGTAATCTGTTAGTAAACTGAGCTTCCATTATATGATCCAGAATGTCTTGAAATGAGGCAGTCAAGTTCTTGAACTACAACCTATAATCCCGTACTTTGGTTTCTTGTCATACCACCAGAAATCACTCGGATAAGGAACCTTCATGCGAAGAACGGAATCAGTCTAATAGATGATCCCTTATATCCCTCCAATTCTAAAATGGTTGTCATTCGTCCACCCATTAATACCAAGCAAGAGCCTCTTCCTCGAAGTGTACAACCACGGTATCCATTTTTTTAGCTTCGGTCAAACGTTGAAGAACGAAAAAACGTTCAACTCTAAATACCTAATCATCGGGGTCACCACTTTCAAACACTAGCGTCTCCAAATTTTTAATTATGATATTTCCTGCCCAGAATTGGGTCATCTCATCTGACCCCTTGCAGTAGCCAACTTGAGTATTCATTACGCCAAAATTTCCTATCTGTCCATGGTTAGCGTTAGATTCGCTGGTTGATGAACTGAACCTCGCTCTCGATCCCTGAAGAAGATTCTAGATATCATGCACACCGAACAACTCCTACAGTCGTTGTTTTCCAGCTCCAAAAATGTGAGAAATTCATGTGTTTGTGCAATTATCAATGCGAGTCTTCCCAGCACGCACCTTGTCGTACATAGCTTCTACGCGAACTTTTCGCGTGTCTCCCCTGTGCTAGCTTATTCACGCGTCTTTTGCAATTGCGATGCAGAAAGGCCGCCAACTATTCTAGGATTGAAGCCACGTCAGCCTTTGAAGCCATGTCGGCCTTCAAGCCATGGAGTGCCACAACGTCCTCCTTCATTGTTCCCAACTCCTAGGAAATTTTTTCACGAAAAATCCTCAACTATGCTCGAACCAGACCGAATCTGTCTTCACCAGCAAGTTCCTTTCCTTCTCCTCTCTTTCCTGCCATTGCTCTGATACCAATGATACATACCTAATATATTTTAATAAAATACGAAATGGAATTACAAACAACCGCAGACGTTTGAGAGGTCTGCTAGATCTCCCCTTATAATATTTTTCCAAAATATCTAATGATCCAACCTGTTACATTTGTTTCCTTAAATAAAGACACCAATAGAATACTAAAATACTTAGACATAAACGTTTAGAAATACTAAGGGACATTTATTTTAAAAATACTCACAGACTGTTCAAAACTATTAAAAGACACTTAAATATAAATATGTTCACTAAAATAAATACACTTTATTATAACTCAATCAACCAGCATAAATTGCAGGCTAGGCCTACATTGATGGGCCTTGAACAAAATTTTTGTCCAACCTGGTCTAGTTCGGACCAAAGTTCAAGATCTGGCGCATCGACCTTGGATCATCAAGCTCCCAGGCTCGTCAGATAAGCTGGATATGTGAGTTTTTGATCAGACATTGCAACCTCAAAATATTAGCGTTGCGAGGCCTAAGTCAAGGGCAAACTTTTTAAGATAGAACCGTTGTAACTTTCTAAGGTTACAAATGAAGAAAGCTTGGGGTAAGTGAAAACTTAGCTACGTAGACAAAACCCATCTCACATCGACCTCCAAATTTGTCTCTCGCTTTCTTTATTTAAATTTAAAGAACCTAGTGAAAAAAATCATAGCGAAGCTAGAAGATTCATACAAACAACCATTGAAAGTACAATAAATTGAATCACATCGTTACTTACATCTCTCTTTCTCCCTCCCTCTATTCTTGAAGAAGACACTCAACGATGAGTAGCAGAAAAAGAACCTTACTTGATATTCGTTCGTCCAAGCTGGTGCTCTTATATAGCGGGAGCCTGGAGAGTGGTCTACCCGAATGGGAGGCGGAAGCAGTGAGTCTCCTTTTTAATCTGATCTATTTACAGTTAAGTCTTTTAATATTAATTAATTACCCCAAGAAAACGTCGTATCACATCTCCCCGCCGTTCATTTGGGAATCAACGGTGATAAGCAATTGCAAGGATGCCCCTTAAGTTCTATTTTTTAGTTTTGAAACATACATTAATGATGAAAGCAAAACATAGATATAGGAAGATTTCTTTTAGGGAAAATGACAAATCAACCATTGTACTTTGTGATCAATGACAAGTCAACTACTAAAGTATTTTTACTAACAATTTAACCACTAAACTATGAGAAAAAGTCACAACAAATATCGCTGTCACGTTTGTTATTAAATGTATTGATTTCGTTACGTGGCGAAACACTATACGATCTGCCGCAGAACGACAATTTAAAAGTTAACATTCTAGCATGAAAGTTTGCGACATAATGTGTCACATTTTGCCATGGAACGTCAATATTTATTAAAAATGTTAACGTTCTGCGGCGGAATGTTACACGTTCTGCCGTAGAACATCAGCTTTCCACTGCAGAACTTTACCATCATCTGCCTTGTATAAATTCACACTACACTTATCACAATTTTCTCAGTAATTTTGTTAGCGATTAGCGAACCCTAGAGAATTCTGAGAGCTGAAGTGTACCACATTTTGGCGAAGTAGAAGCATTTGTTGAACACCAATGGTGTTTTGGGAGTGATGAAGAATTTTTTAACTGCTTATTTGAAGTGAGGCCCACGTCCACAGTTTTGGCAAATAAGGTACGTGCAATTGGAGACGAAGCAGCTATAGTTATGCATTCCGTCTCAGCAACTCTAGACGAGGAGGAGTTTTGCTCATTATACGAATCCAGTGACGAAGACATGAACATATTCGAGAGTAGGTCTCAACGAGCACCACAAGTAGAATGCATGTTCGCTGGTATGAGACTTAACAAGAAGTATAGTTCATTGAATAAAATTAGAGAAGAAATCATCGAGGATGCATTGAAGAATGGGTACGAAATAAAATTCGCCCACAGTGACTCTCGTAGATGGAGGGCTGCCTACTAGGAAAGATGCACGTGGCGGTTGCATGCCTAAAAAATGCAAGGTGAAATGTCGTATCAAATAAAGTATTATAACGACGTTCACACTTGTTCAAGAAAGATGGAAAGTCGCCATGCCTTTACCAAATGGATGGCAACGCATTACTTGGACAAATTTAAAAGTCAGGCTGATTGGAACCTTCCATCCATAATTGAGACAGTCAGGAAAGATTTTAACGTCAACATCACACCCAGCCTTGCTAAAAGGGCAAGAAATACGGTAAGAAAAATGAATGAAGGAGATGACAATGAGCAATACAAGCTCATATGGTCCTATGCCGAGGAGATTCAGAGGTTTAATCTTGGAAACTCTTTGCGTGTTCAGCTAGAGATGAGTACATTTAAAAAGATGTACATGTGTGTTGGCTGCATGTAAGATAAGGCTGTTGAATTATGGTAGACCAGTTATTTGTTTAGATGGTTGCCACTTAAAGGGAGCGACTCCAGGTCACTTGCTCACTGCTGTCAGCATCAACGAGAATGATGGAATTTATCTAATTGCTGTAACAGTGGTTGAAGTAGAAAATAGGGATTCTTGGAGCTAGTTTTTAGAATTGTTGCTCGAGGATCTCAACACCTCATCCGATAACGGGTGGACAATCATTTCTGATAGACAAAAGGTATGGTTGATTGCTTTTGCCATCTCTGTTTATGTTATGCATTATGTACCAATATTTAACTCATACTGTTATATTTTGTAGGGGCTGATGCCAGATGTCAGAGACTTCGTAGGGCAAGCGGAGCAATCATTTTTGCATCCGACACCTGTATGCAAATTATCAAAAATGATTTAAAGACAGGTTGTTCAAGGATGAAATGTGGGCTGCTTCTAGAGCCACAACATCAACGCACTTTGAGAGAGAGATGACGAATATATTTTTGCTTGACCTGGCAACCCATGCATATCTACGAGAAATAGATGTGAGTTTCTGGGCCAAACATGCCTTCAGCTCCATCCCAAAGTGCGACATCAGTTTCAACAACTTGATCAAGTCCTTCAACGCCTGCATCCTACTAGCCGAGACAAACCGATTCTCAGTATGTTGGAGATTATAAGAAAGGACATCATGGTAAGGATCGTAACAAAATACAAAAAGATGGTGCACTCGACGGACCTTTTTGTCCGCATGTCAAGAATCAGCTCGCCATTCTATAACTTGTAAGTCAAAATTGGAGTCCACAATATTCAAGCACTGCCCAGTTTGAGGTGAGCAACGGTAACCAATAGTACGCTGCCGATTTGGACAGGCATACTTGTAACTGTTACTGGTAGAAGTTGACTAGCATCCCATGTATCCATGCAGTCCCATGTATGCAATTTATGAGGAGATCTCTCGAGGACTTTGTGCATGAGTGCTACCACTGGGAAACATGCATGATGATATACTCCCACTTTGTCTGCTTGGTCAGTGGACAAATCAAGTGGCTTCCTATGACGGATCTTGATCCAATTATGCCACCGCCATTTAAGAGACGTCCCGAAAGGCTGTGAAAACAAAGAATAAGGGATGTTCACAAGGCTCCAAGCTGGATAGTGCTGCCCAAGAGATATCTGAACAAGTCGTGTGGCTGATGTGAGGGTGTGGAGCAAAATTCCCGCATGTGCGAAGGTGGAGGCCCAGAATTCAGTGAATGTGGCGGTCGCAGGTCCAAAGGTAGAAGCGGCAGAGGAAGCTCTCAGGGCACATTTATGGGTTTCATAGTTCCCGACATAGTTCCCGACATAGTTCCCGAGACATAAGTGAGCACATTATTACATTTATGTTTTTAAGTGTTATTTTAAATATGCTAATTTTATTTGCAATATGTTATGCAAGAGTATGATGCGCAAGTGTTATTTTAAATATGTTTCGATGGTGAGAACTGTATGCATGCCTCCTGTTAACCAACCATAAATCTTGTCTGTTTCTTGAGTTATAGTTGATACCATGATTATATATTGTTCTCTGTCATTGCTTGGGTAAAAAGCTTGCTAATAATATGTTGTTGTGTTCGTTTCATGCTACTGCTTGATAAGATACTTCAATGATATAGTCGTGAAGGATTAGATTATTCTCTGTGTAATTAAAGTGGTAATGTGAATAAATTTGTGGAAGAAGATTGTTGATTGTAATGTTTTGTTAAAGTTGGATGTTAGTCTGTGTGATGAAAGCTAGTGATAACTAGGTGATATTGTTGATGTGTTTCCCTGGTTGTTTTCGGTAAATGAGTAAAGCTTGTCATATTGTAGATTTTATTTCATAAATCTTCTCCTTAGATAACATGGTATATATATATATATAGGTGTGGTAGTTGAATTGTTCCCTGTCGGATGCATGTCGATAGAAACTGTTAGAAATAATGTTTGTTTGGTAAATAAAAATAGTGCTTTGTGATAATATTTCCTTTATTAATAAGATGACAAGAACAATATCATGTGGAACGTTTGTTTACAATATGTACGTGAGTTGTAGTACCATGCTAGGATATTAGTTTACAGCATGTTCAAGAACTTAACATTGTGTAAATAGAGCTGTTGATGGTAAAGATGATCAAGTAGAACTTTCTGCCTTATTATTATGTTAGTTACGCATGCATAGGAATAATTCATAGTTGTTTCATAATTAATGCTTCCATGCTTTGTGGTGAATTGTAATGTTTCTTGTTGTATTATATGAATTGTTGTGTGCCATCATATAGGCATGTCAGTTAGGGTTGCATATCATGCATTGCATGGGATAATAATGAATTTAATGTATGTAAATAGACGTTGAAAGTTGGGGAGTGTAGTGACACTGATGCTTGGGAGAACTGCAAGATGATGTATTCTTTCCCAAGTAGGGATTGAGTGACATGTTCTGCCCAAGCTATATCTCGAGGATGTATCTATCTCCATGTGGGAAATATCTCCAACGTTCTGACCGAAAGTGAAACGATAAGCAAAAGTAGAAGGGATAGATTCTCTTCTGACATGACAGACATGTGCATAGAGTCAGCATAAGCATTCTGCATTTCATTTATATCTCTTACTGGACATTAGGTTAATTATCTCTCCTGTGATGTAGGTAACGATAACGAGAATGATCCAAATGATGTGTACGTGGAGGAAGTATGATGCGACGAAGACTTGTGTTACCTGGCGCGTGATGACCTAGGGTTTGGCTCACAGATGGAATAAAAGAATTTAATTTATGTTTAAGGTTTTAAGATAATTTGGTTTTAAGATATGTTATTTTTATTTTAGAAAGAAATGATTTCATGTTTTCCATACTTATGTACTTTGATATTTTCCTGCAAACATTTTTAAATAAAGTTTTAAAAAGAAAAATTTTTATTAGAAAGTAAAACGAAAATGGGATGTTACAATGCTTGTAATAATGGAATTGATAATTTTGTTTGCATCTGTAATGCACATATACACGATATGGTTATAATTGAATTGATAAATTGGTTTGAGTATGTAATGCACATGTATATGATATGGTTGTAATGAAATTGATAATTTGGTTGTTGATGATGAATGGAAATTAATTAGAATGAAAATATAAAATTAGTAACTTTTCCCCAAGCCAATCGGTCGATCAACCTCTCCATATTGATCGACCACCCTTTATCTCTCGTCAACGAAATTTTGAATATGTACTTCAGTTGTTCGACCGCCCTCACTTTTTGATCAACCGCATTTCAATTTCCTTGAATCTGTGAAGGCTACGAACGACCGCAATTCAAAGGGTGATCGACCGTGCATAGCTGAGTTTGACCACACAGAACTAGAGTCAATGTCCACGTTGACGTTCTACTGTGGGAAGTTGACATCCACCGCAGAAAGTTGGCATTCCATGGCGGAATGACATATTTTCGCGTCGGAATGTCAACTTTTCGTGGTGGAACGTCAGCATTCCTCTACTTTGCATATTTTGGTGTTATGCACAGGTTGCTTAAATTGTTGCAATAAACATAATAGTTGTTTATTGATGATGAATGAAATGGTTTGAGTCAAAGTTTCTTTCAAAAAAATGAAAATTTTGCAAGAGTTTCACTTGTTTTAGTCTATCCCCCTGTTGTATTATCAAAACCAGAAATCCAAACAGATATTTTCCAAACAGATGCTATCCAAGTAAAATAAAACAAAACATAAACATCAACATATATTATCCAAGTACATATATTATCCATATATTATCTAAGTATCCCTATACATCTCAACTACACTAAGTCGCCTTCTTGCGAAATTTCTTCTGCAAATTCATGATCGCAAATGACAACTGTGGGTCCACGTATACGTTGGACGCTTTGGAAGACAACAGACTCATATCAGGTACATCATTATGATGGTGGAAGTCGGCTTTCTTGCAATCTCAAATCACCCCTAACCTCTCACTCGTACACTGAAAGATGTCGTGTGAGCTGAAATGTAAAGAAAAAAAATCAGCATATAAGTGAAAAGCAATATGAATCTACACAAGGGAAAAAATATACCACTCATTTTCCGTTAGCACTACGATGATCGCAATTGCTTCAAGCAGCAACAACTAGTAAGGGTAGTGAGTGTTTAGGTCACCGGACGACATGAAACATGCTTGCTTTGGGTGTGACTGAAATGCAAAGGAAGCACGCATTGGAACTGTTGAAACATGAACGACAACCCGAAAAAGCGAGATGTTTACTTACATGAATCCATCCTAATGTTAGTAGTGATTTTTTAAATTGAACCTTGAAGTATTGTTCTTCGTTCAACGCATAGCACTGCATACAAAGAACGCAAAGTAAGGATGAGTACTAAGATAACATCTTCTAAACTACTTAATGTAACATAATGTAATTCCCACCGTGTTTGCCATCCCTTCTTGCTTCGAGAAGATGATCTCAGTGATGTGGTACTCATCCCAGACCTGAAAATGAAAACAGCAGGTGGAATATCATAAGTAGGCAGTCTAAAACACTTAATGATACAAAATGAAAAAGTCTACCAAAATTCATAAAAGAATTAACCACGTCGCTAGGTTCTTCTGTGTATTTGCACGAACAGAAGTCACAAAAAGATCCATCAGTTGACTTGGTTGCAAAAAACATTGACAAGTTACCGTCAGACTAGTAAGTCATGAATAAGTGTGGATATGTAGATAACCAAATTGAAGACGTACCACGTGCACAGTTTTTAGTAGTAGAGGCTACGATCAATCTGTTGCGGCTGTCGATGGAGGAATGAGAGCAACTATCTCCTGCACCTTAGCAAGCACGGTAGGAGGAGAAGGTTGGCCTCTGTGGGCAATGGTACTGTAACGACCCGGATTTTCTTAAATCAATAAAAATGCGTAAAAATTTAAATTTTCTTTTTGACATAAATCAGAGTGCGTAAATCTGAATCAATACCAACTCTTTCTTAAAACTCATTGTAAAAATTATTAGATATGCGGAAGCGTAATCATTCTAATGAAAGTCATATGTTTAAAGTCTTGCGGAAACGTTATAAAATAGCCTTTTGTAAATCATAGCGTAAGCGTAAGAAATCTTTCAAAAGAAATTCAAACATTTCGTCTATCAATTAAAACTTGACAATAAAATTTGTTAATCCATAACCTTTTACTTTCCTTTAGTTTCGTTGATTCATAATCGTTTACTTTCCTTTGTCTTTGCCTTGCCAGCCCGAATCCCGTGTATGTGAAATCATCCATCCCTGCCTCGTTATGCGTTTTTCATTTACTTCTCATCCGTTTACTATCTGTTCGTCATTGTACCTACACCACAAGTAAGGACGTGAGCTTATGCTCAATAAGGAGATGGGGGGAAAAGAATTATGCATTTCTCTATTTAGTTCTTATTGGAATGGGGGCCACCCAAACCAACTTTTTTCATCACGTTCATTTTCTTCGTTCGTTCTTAACTCGTACATCGAGCTGAAGATTGGAGGTTTTCCTTTGAGATGGCATAGCTGTACTGATTCTAACCTCCTGTGTGCATACTAGTTCCTTTCCCGACTTGGTGAGGGTGTATCCTAACAGCTAGGCTAGATCCGGACTACCCATCTTCCCCAACTTGCTATTCTTTTCCTTCCGGCGTATCCCGCCCTCTGGGTTCTTTCTCTTTCAGGCGTATCCCACCTTTAAAGTTCTTTCTTTTTCCTCCGGCATTTCCCGCCTCTGGCGTTTTCCCTCTTTTTGGCGTATCTCGCCTTTAGAGTTTCTTCCTTCATGACGTATCCCGTCAAAGAAGGTTTCTTCGGTGATGAACGTATCCCGCACACCCCGAACATTCTTATTCTTATCATTTTACCTCACTCATGCATTTGGGTACCATCCTGAAGGTTACCCCCTACTTGGTGTCTATTATCATGAAACATATACATTATAACATACGAAAATTGAAATACACATTGAAGTAGAAGTACTGTAATTGAAAGTGCACATAATGACAACAAAGTATATATATATGACAAGGAAATAACTGCGCATCGGGACAAACAAGTGCAACATTGAATTGAACAACGAAGGTATACGAACACGATAAACATACTAGAAATTCATTGATTCTAATATACATAGGCACGTACTCAGTAATCCAAGAGAATCAATATGCTACTAATTTAACATACTCTTATAGTCACGCTTATCCTAATAAATCAACGTATGTTAGGTGTGTCACTAATTTCTTAGTCATCTTACATGCTTTCTATAGTTATCATCGTTCAGTCTAGGTGATCTTTCTGCTTAGTTATCCTAGGCGGTTCACATGCTTTTATTCTACTTAACAATTCATAACACAATAAGGTACTTGTAAAACATACATTTAATTGCATGCTTCCTACTTTTATCATCTAAATGATTTAAACACGTTCTGAACAATCATTACTAACTTACACACTTAAGCAATTATTTCAATTTCTCATGCTAGTTCGTTCAAGTTACTAATTACCTCTTCGGTGATAGGCGTATCCCGCCTATCCTGAACATTATTTTCTTAGCATTTGATCCCCTTCTGGCGTGTCCCGCCTTCAAGGGTCTGTTACCTCATTTTTAGACTTTATCTTGTATCATCTTTTACTTACTATGCCCCCATGCTTCCATCTCAATCATTATTTTACAATCTAAGCATTTCATAACTTTACAACGTTCTAACAACAATGAAAATCATTATAGAACAATTCATTCAGCAGGGAAATCTACGATCTAAGCAAAGAAAATAACATAACTATTATGGACATCTAGTAGCAGGAAACTATGCATCCAACGTTCTTCTTTTACGTTCTGTATTCTTTAGACTTTAACATCCATTATTCCTCTTCGTTTACTAAACATTAGTCTAACAAGGCATGTCTACAACCGTAAGGAAACACCACAACACTTAACTAAAACTCGCATAATATATCTGGGACATATAACAGAAAATCATTTAGGGAACTACCATCTATCCAACCACTACTTCGTACCATCAGTAATCATTTTAGGACAACTTACTTTCATACCTTCATTTACTTAGGCATTTTCATCACATAATGTAACTCTTTCAACCACTTTCATACCTTACATAGTACCTTATCATTTACTAGTTCATTCATTCGTTTGGTTAGGCATTTTCATCACATAATGTAACGTAAAACAAAGCTGAACATCACAAGGAGATATCACAGATTCACAACAATTCTCACAGAACATCAACAACTATCAATATCCATGTTAGGAACACCAACTCTAACTCACACACACACTTTACTTGGGTGTAGGGCACAAGGCCAAGACAACCCATTCCTTACCTTGAAGCTTTAATGTGATCATCGCTTAATCGTTTTCTTTCTTCTCTTTTAGTACCTTCAAAATATAATAACATTTAATTATTAATCAAATCAATTAATTAATTTATTAATCATCTTTTTCTATCTTAAATCATTATACGTCACTTACTAGAATTTCCTAAATGAAACTGTTTCGTTAATTATAACTTGGCTTATTTAATTAATATCAATCGATAACGTCTGGAAACTAAGCTTAACATATTGCGAAAACCAACAAGATTTCATCCATAAATTATTGGCTCATAAATCAAAACTCAATAACAATATTTAAATTGAGTCATAAACTATTTACCTAATTCCCATGATATTTTTATTCCAATTAGTGAACCGAAACCAAAACCAACGGCAATTAAACTTGTCTAAACATGTAGAGTAGTTCATGTAAGAAACTAGTCATCTAACATTTGATCCCATAGATTGATCCAACAGATTTCATATATATCAAAGCTGGAATATAACATATTTATATCCAAATATTGCACTTCCAACACTCATTAATGTCCAACAACTGATAAACAATTTCAACTTCATTCTCTGTAGAATCATTTATAAACCAAGCAAGGAAACATCATTCAATAACAGATTAAACACCCAACAATAGTTTAGCACATTCTCTTTTAGCATTTCTGATAACTATAATGATGAACAGATCCACTTAATACACACTTCGAGTTAACAGATTATCTCATTCCATAAAATCATGTTTCTCAAAACAATGAAAACAGTAGCTAAACAGACCATCAATGACACCCAACCAGAGAGTTCATAGAATACTTAATTAGATCATCAGAGCATTATCCAATAAACTCTTTATCAAACTACCATAACCAGCATCCATAAGATCCATACGCAACAGAGAAATAGATCTTAATAATAACCGACAGTTTATCATATCTAATCAGATCATCCAACAACATATATAACTAAACACTTCTTACTATTACAGGTCATATATTTCAGAATCAAACCAAACAGCAGCTTATAATCCATCCACTAAGCATTTTATATTATAATTTCGAGCAACAAAGTATTGATCCAGAGATACATCCAATGTTTTTAAATCTTTTCTTCATAAAATCAAACATATTCCAGAACTTAAAACCAATCCAACAAAATATTCCAACAAGTTACATAGAATATCCCTTAAGTCATCATCCAAATAATAGAGAATATGTCCATAACCAAAATCACAAAATAGAGCTACATCCAACATGTTCACAGATTCAGAATCAACGAAACAAAACATTGACAACAGCAGAACATCTCAAAGTTAACTACAACTTCCCCCAAAATACTACTCAATATCAAAGTAGGATTTAACATCCAAAATCAGAACCAAATGGTTAATCAGTAGAGGGGAAAGCTCACCAACATCCGAGAGAGGCTTTCACCTCTCGGTCATCACCAGGAAACAGGGCAACAGAACACTTAGCTCTTCACTTCTTTAGTGCTGGACTCGTAGGGGGGAAATGGCAAGAACACCCACTTCAAAATTTTACTTTTACCAAGCCATGACAAGACAATAGGACATTGATAAAAATACAGTCACATAGCTAATTCTTTTAAGGGAAAATGACAAATCAACTATTATACTTTGTGATTAATGACAAGTCAACCACTAAAGTATTTTTGCTAACAACTTAACCACTGAACTATAAGAAATTTCAGCCACGAACATCACCTTTAACTTTATAAAAATCATAGTGGTAAAGACTTTCAGTGGAAAAGAGTTAATATCCATGGAGAATGAATTTAGAAAATTTCAAATTTTGTAAAAGAATGGATTTAGAAGATTTCGGATTTTATAATTTAGAAGATTTTGTAAAAACATGTTAATGTTTTAGTTTTTAGATGATTTAGAATTGTTTTGCAGTCCATGGAAGAATTACAAGTTGTCTGTGTTTTTTTACGAATGAGACAATGATTTTTTTTTATTTGGCAGACATTTGTCTTTCCGCAGCGAAATGTTGTCTTTCCACAGTGGAATGTCATCTTTCCACAACGAAATGTCAACTTTCTTCAAAGTAAAGATAACATTCCTCTACGGAAAGACGACATTCCTTTGCGGAAAGACAACATTCCTTTGCGGAACGACGGCTTTCTTGAGTTATATTTCAAGGATTCACATTCCGCAGCAGAAAGACAACGTTCTGCAGAGGAACGACAATGTTATTTAACAAAAAAAGTAATCGCGGTGTTTACCCTGCCAATTTTTCATAGTTCAGTGGTTAAATTGTTAGCAAAAATATTTTAGTGGTTGACTTGTCATTGATCATAAAGTACGATGGTTGATTTGCTATTTTCCCTTCTTTTAAATTTAATAGGGAAAAATAGATTTATGGGCTATTTAAAAATAAGATTAAAACTATAAAAAACATTTATGAAACCATTAAAACTACGATAACTAAGTAACTAACCCTAAACTATAGGAACCAAAAATATATTTTACCAAAAAAAAAAAAAAGAGGGGAAAGTGATCAAAATTAATTATCAATTGTCTAAATTCTAAATTAATCAAATAAATGCTATTATAAATTTAGACTCACGATCCATCAGTCCAGACTGCAAATTGTGGATTCTCGAAGTCGGAAGAAGTGCTATCGTACATTTAATTCTTCCAATCAAGCAGAAATGTCACACTCATTCGAGTTCATTCGGTGTTCTAAGGTACGAATTATCACACTTGCATGCAAAAAAAAAAACCATGTGTTCTAAACTTATGGAATTTTAAAAATTAAACATGATAGAAACTAAATCCAAACTAAGTAATAGAAATGTATAAGGCCATATTAAAATAAAGCAATACTCTGTCTAAAAGTGTATATAGACTTTAGGTCGTACTAAAACAAAATATATAAAAGAGTTAAATAAAACAAATTCTACTCTAGGTTGTGTTGTGCTCCAATATCAACGCATTGGACCTTGCTGCCTAAAAATCTAAAAATAGAGAGAAATTGTAAAACCCAGTAAGTTTATCCTTACTCTATGCATCCCCCGCGCGCACACATATATAAAATAAAAGCCTTAGTTGCCCACTAATTGTAAGCTTTATTTGTACTTCTAATAATCTTTTATTATGGCCTATATAAATTATTATTTTTTTACAAGTTCTATAAATTAAAAAACAAACAATATTATTTATTGGTACCGAATATGTTGGATTGAGTTTGGTAAAATATATTTGAATGTCAAAAAATAATAATAATACATAATTTTATGATAAGGATATTTTAAAACTCTATTAATAATTTATTTGTTATTTTAATCAATTATGATAGATGATGATATGAAGGACTCGTGTTGTATTAAATGTAAAAGGCGTTTAAACATTTCCAAGAAAAAGTAATTCTAGTTTTAGCTAAACTCCATGACCAAACACCCTGTAATAAAAAAAGTGAATTCTGTCCGTAACGTACCACGGCGCACGTTAGCAGCTATCCACCATTAAATACGATTAACACCGTTTACTTTACTTCCCACTGAAAATTATTTATTTTTTACTCTAATTCTCCTCTCTGATTTCCGATCAGCGATCCCCGACGGAGTTATCCAATTCGGCCGGACGTGGACGGCCGATTACTCTGCGTCTGAGAGTTTCTCCATTTCCTACCTTTTTTGCTCGGCCACTTAGGGCTCGGAGAATGTGTTTTTTTGGTCTCTGTGAGTGTGTTAGTGCGTTTTGTACTGTGAGTTGTGCCATCAGCTTAGGTTATTTTTGCTCGAGCTCCGAAGCACGCGTGGCGATCTAGCTCATCTACGCCTCCATTCGCTTGCTTGGGTTTCAGTGAGATTTTTTGGCACTCCTATTTTACAGTGTTATTTTGATGCCATTTAATTTCGATTTTTGGGATTAAAGTAATGGTTCGTACGCGTCATAGTTTAAATCAAGTTGTTTTGGTCGTTTCGATCTTTGCTATCTCCACTAGATTTGCTCTTTCGATTTGGAAATTCGAGCTGAAATTTCTGCTCTTAAATGTCATTTATTGATGAATGTTTTTTCGTTTGAATTTTTGATTTGGTGCTGAAAAAGTTTGAAATATGGAAAGGACTCCTCTTTTTCCTATTTTATGGACCGATGCACAAAAAACTGAGTTTTAGGTTTTATATTTTGCTAGACCATTTATTTTAGCTTGTGGATCGCAACCTAACAATGCCTTAAATCTAATATAAGATTGAAATTTTAAGTCATCACTGGATTCATTTAAAATATTTTTCTGGAGTACTGTTAAGTCAATTATTTTCTCAAGCATTATTTTGGGTTGAAAGAGAGAAAAGATGTAAAAAGCATTTAAGTTTGAGGTACTTGAGACGAATAAGAAACTAAATATTCAATTTAACCATTTGCAGACATGGAAATGAGATTGTGTTTGAGAACGTGGCTTTATATGCTGTTAAGCGTATCATCCTGGTCGTAGATATAGTTTCAGCAAATTTGGTGTTGTACTCATTACGGTACTACATGGAAGCAAACATAGAGGAGGCTTTTAAGGCAAAAGAGGTGGCTGAGAAGAGGTTTGCTGAGCGAGACTTTACTGGCGCTAAGACTTATGCATGTAAAGCAAAAACATTGTATCCGGAATTGGAAGGTATATCGCAAATGGTTGCCACATTTGATGTTTATTCGGCTTCAGAGGTTAAATGTAATGGTGAGATTGACTACTACGCAATTCTTGGCTTGAAAACATCCGCAAGTAAAGAGGCAGTGAAGAAACAATACAAGAAGATGGCCGTGCTGCTACACCCTGATAAGAACAAGACTGTTGGAGCTGATGGAGCATTCAAGCTCGTGTCGGAAGCATGGACTCTACTGTCCGATATTAGTAAGAGAAGCACTTATGATCTCAAGAGAACCACTCATATATCATCCGGGTTTCATCAATCTAATTTATCCTCAGTTCATTCTTCAGGAACAGCTGGTTTTAACAACTGCTCCAATATGCCCACCTCTCATGGTAGACTTGACACTTTTTGGACTGTTTGTACTACCTGTAGAGTTCAATATGAGTATCTAAGAAAGTATGTAAACAAGAGACTTTCATGTAAGAACTGTCGTGGAACTTTTGTTGCTGTGGAAACTGGGGCGGCTCCTGTCAATGGATCCTTCCCTTATTCTTCATGGTCATATGTGCCTGGAAATGGATATGGAAGTCACGGATATGATGGAGTTACATATGTCACTACTGATGCTTCCTTCTTTACTGGAAATGGTATCCCAACATCTCATTCTGCGCATCGCTATGACTTTGCTTCAAATTTGCCATATCGGTGGAACTCATTTTCAGGAGCTTCTGATGGAACTTTGTTCTTTGATGGACCATCTCCGAGATCTGGTGATGGTTTGCATCAAACCAATGGAAATGTCTATGTATCTGAAGCAAAAGACAAAGCAAGATCAAATGGAAAGCGCCACTTGAAAGAATCTGTGACTAAAATAAATTCTGTCGCACTGTCCAGCTGCTATGAATTTTGTTCTAAGTCTGATCACCCAGATAAGAAAAGGAAGGTTGTGGGAACCACATTTAGCAATGGCCACGAAGAAAAAGAATTAAAACCTGGTTCAGAAGCAATATTGCCAAATGGAAATGCAAACTTGGAACAGAGTCCGAAGCTTTCTTCGGCAACTGAGATTTCTTCTAGACGCAATACCTGTGCACCTATGTTTGATGGTAGAAAGTTGTTGATAGAGAAGGCAAGGACTGAGATTCGAAAAAAACTAGAAGAAATGAAGTTGTCATCAACTGTTTCAGTTGTTATGGATGATTCAAATCCAGAGGTAAAAGTTAGTCAAATTACAGAGGCAGGACATGCACCTGAAAGAACTCATCATGATTTATCTTGCAAATCGTTACAGCCGAATAGAACTGGACCAGCAACAATAAATGTCCCCGACCCTGACTTCCATGATTTTGACAAAGATAGATCGGAGGAATGCTTCAAGCCAAAGCAAATATGGGCTGTATATGATGAAGAAGATGGCATGCCCCGCCTGTACTGCCTGGTCCGAGAGATCATCTCGGTTAAACCATTTAAGATTCTTATAACTTACTTAAGTTCAAAGGCTGATACCGAATTTGATTCCATAAAATGGTTGGACAGTGGATTTACTAAATCATGTGGAAATTTTCGAGCATACAACTCTGATGTTGTTGACCAAGTAAATATATTTTCACATGTTCTGAGCAAGGCAAAGGCTAGTAGAGGAGGTTGCATTCGAATATACCCCAAATTTGGAGATATTTGGGCCATTTATCAGAATTGGTCACCTGATTGGGATCGAACAACCCCAGATGAGGTGAGACATCAATATGAAATGGTGGAGGTTCTTGATGATTACTCTGAAGAGCTTGGTGTCTGTGTAACTCCCCTTGTGAAATTGGCTGGATTCAAGACGGTGTATCGACGAGATACAAACAAGGATGCTATTAGATGGATTTCTCGCAGAGAGATGCTTAGCTTCTCTCACCAGGTACCTTCTTATTTACTCAAAGGGGAAGCAAGTAATTTGCCGGAAAATTGCTGGGATCTTGACCCTGCTGCAACTCCAGATGAGCTACTTCACACTGGAAAAGGAATAAACGGCTGATGCATACTTACAAGGTGAGACCCAAATGAGATTATTTTAGGGCGATTCGAAATTCTACGGAAAAACTTGGTTTAACTGTACAAATTATTATGTCAGAGTTGGTCTATAGGCCAAGCTAAGTTTTAGCTCCATGATTTAAGAAGGTGCAATGTTCACTGAGTAGCTTGTGTGAAGAACTTCAACTTTATTTACTTCTCCTTTACAGCAATGCACATCTCAGGTACTTCACCTGCTTTACAATCCTTGTCATTTTCTGAATCCAGATTTATGAGATCCTTTCAATATTTACGGCGACTCTTTATATCAACTGTCCATGCTCATCTAGTATCCATACGAATATAATTTATGCCTGTGAAAATTAAAAAAAAAAAAACTAGGAATGTACTGACATGCCATTGCAGTTTCGTGGAAGTAAACTCCTGGCTTCTACACTTACTGCAAAAGCCCCGACCACTCCCTGGGTTTGTTTAGGTTGCATTGAAAACTGCTTCATTTTGAACATTTTCCATTTCATGCTAAAAGAAAATCCTTGTTCATTGTATATATATTCTTTAACTTGATAATTGATAGAATTATTGGAATTTAATGCCAAATAGTTATTTCCACGTGTTTTTCATACAAGACTATGTTCTATCAATTCTAAAATAACTGCAGAAGTCCACTAGTGTAGAGGACTGAAATTAATGTGAGATAAGGTACCGGATGGAGTGTCACTAGAGTAGCTGACGATGTATTACGTGCAAACAATTTCACGTAATGGTTTAATTTGGGGATACTAAACATAGTAACGAAATATACACTCAAATTTTGTACTGCAATTCTACTATGTTTGTTCATACGGTTGCAAAACCATAGGGAGAGTTTATAAACATTTAAAATAATGGTTAGTCATATTAATAAACGAACACACAGTTTGTTGAAGACTTGCCCATCATTCTCTCATCTCTTTGTTCACTACTGAAAGAATGTTTGTATGATGTGTTAGCAAGTAGGAATTTGGCTGTTTCACTCCATAATGTGCAAGAAAAGCAAGTGTTTCAGTTTGAAAGCACTTGCTTATACAGTATGAATTTAGATAGACCTTCCCCTCCTTAATGGGTTCATTGTTGTCCAAAGACCTCGAGTATTAACTTGTGAAGAAGAAACATGTAGAGGAGACTGGATTTGACGTGCAATCCTTCCAGCGGAAGGAAAAAAAATTGACCCTAGACAAGTTTGATCAAATCCTCCAGTATGAAAAATAACAAGTGTTATACCAAGTTTATATCTAAACTAATTTCAAATATAAATTAGGTGAATAGAGTTAGTTACAAAATATAAATCACAATTACATATTTAGGACCAGCAAGAACAATAATCCGACGGCAATTCCAGTCGCAGGGGACTTCTGCCTCCGCCTCCGTGGGTGTAGCTTCACATCTCTTGTTTACCAAGTTGGATTCATTTTTTTGGGGTATCTTCCTTTTGTCCATGCTTCCTGTGCCGGGGCCGTGAGAGCTTCAATGCTTCTGGTAAGGACTGAGGTACTCACTCTTTTTTACTACTCAATGCACTCATTAAAAGGCAAGATCCTCCCCTTTCCTTTTCTCTCCTCCCACAATCCTCCCCTTTTTATTTCAGTCTCTCCTTCTCCTCTCCTTTCATCATCAGCCTTCTCCTTTCATCATCAGCCTTGATTAATCGAACGAATGTCTTGATATCATACTAAAAATCTAGCTTTAATCTAAATCTTCTATTCTTTTTTTAAATTCAATGACATTTCATTGAAATATTGTTTTAATCACGATCATTTATTTTATCTTCAAATCTAATAGCTCCCAATATGACACCATACTAAAATTTCATCTTTTATTCACGACAAACTTTTTCATCTTTTGATCACAGTTGTGTATATGTTTAATCCAATGGTCAATTATTGTATGTTAAAGAAGAAAGGACCTAAGAATCTTCACGGGAAGACACAGTTGGATTCCCCCACCAATTTTCATTACTTACCTTCCCTCTCCCCATTAAATAAGTAAAATTTTGTTGACAAGAAAATATAAAGGATTGATTGGATTATTGAGAGTTTTATTATTTTTTTATTTTTCTATATCATTATATTTCCTAAGGAAATTAACAAATAAACTACTGTACTTTGTGATTAATAACAAGTCAATTACTAAAGTATTTTCGCTAACAATTTAACTATTAAACTATGGAAAATAGACGCTGCAAACATCGCTGTCACGTTTGGCGTTGAATGTTTTGATTTTCGTTCCGTGGCAGAACACTACACGTTCCTCTGCGGAACGTTAATACTAAATATTAAGATGTTTGTTTGTTGTTCTTCTGCGGAACGTCATACGTTCCCCCGCAGAATGTCTTTGTTTGTCATTCCCCCTCGCTGAACATTATACTTTTCACCGCAAAACGTTAAATTTCCATTATTGAATAACAACTTTTCACCACAGAATGTCATGCATCCTCTACCTTAATATAAATTCACACAACATTCATCATGATTTTCATAGCGATTATTGAACCCTAGAGCTTTTTCAGAGTTGAAGTGTACCCTATCAAGGCGAAGTTAAAGCGTTAGTAATTGTTTAACACGAATGGCATCTGGTAGTGTTTAGGAATCTGTTAACTACCCATTTCAAGTGGAGTCCATGTTCATAGTTTTGACACATGATGTATGTGTAATTGGAGATAAAACTGCTACAGTGGTGCATTTTGTCTTGGCAACTCTAGACAAGGAGGAACTCCGTTCATTATATAAATCTAGTGACGAAGACGTGGACATGGGCGAGTGTAGGTCTCGATGACTACCACAAGTAGAATGCACGTTCACTGGTATGTCTTGGCAAGAAGTATAGTTCATTGAATCAAATTAAAGAAGAAATTGTCGATCATGCATTGAAGAATGAGTATGGGATAAAATTCACCCACGGTGACTCTCATCGGTTGAGGGTTGCCTACCAGGAAAGATGCACGTGGCTCTGCCAAATAGGTGGCAACACATTACTTGGACATATTTAAAAGTCAGGCCGATTTGGACATTCCTTCCATAATTGAGACAGTCATGAAGGATTTTAACGTGAAAATTACACCCAACCTTGTTAGAAGGTCTAGAAAAATAAATGAAGGGGATGACAATGAACAATATAAGATCATATGGTCATATGTTGAGGAAATTTGGAGATATAATCCTAAAAGCTCGCTGCATGTTCAGCTAGAGATGAGTACATTTAAAATGATGTACATGTGTTTGGCTGCATGTAAGATGAAACTATTGAACTGTGATAGACCAGTTATTTGTTTGGATGGTTGCCGTTTGAAGGGATCGACTCTAGGCCATCTGCTCACTGCTGTCAGCATCAACGGGAATGATGAAACTTATCTGATTGCTGTAACAGTGGTTGAAGCAGAATGTAGGGATTCTTGGAGCTAGTTTTTGGAATTGTTGCTCGAGGATCTAAATACCCCCTCCGACAATGGGTGGACAATCATTTATGACCGACAAAAGGTACAGTTGATTGCTATCTATGTTTATGTTATGTGTTATGTACCAATGTTTGACTCATACTGTATATTTTTGTAGGGGCTGGTGCCAGTTGTCAGAGAGTTTGCAGGGCAAGCGGTGCATCGTTTTTGTATCTGCCACCTGTATGAAAATTTTCAAAAATAATTTAAAGGCAGCTTGTTCAAAGATGCAATGTTGGGTGCTTCTAGAGCCACAACATCAATGCACTTTGAGAGAGAGATGAGGAAGTTATTTTTGCTTGACTCGGTAGCCCACACATATCTACTAGGAATAGATGCAAGATTTTGGGCTCAACACGCCTTTAGATCCATCCCAAAGTGCGACATAAACCTGAACAACTTGAGCGAGTCCTTCAATGCTTGCATCATACCAGCCTGGGACAAATCGATTCTCAATATGTTCAAGATTATAAAAAAAGACATCATGTGTAAGATCTTTAGGAAACACAAAAAGATGGTGCAGTCAACAGACATTTTGTGTCCACAAATTAAGAATCGGCTTGCCAGACTACAATTTGCATGTCAAAATTGGAGTCCTATTTTTTCAAGCGCTGACCAGTTCGAGGTGAGCAACGGTAACGAACAGGACACTGTTGATTTGGACATGCGTACTTATAACTATTACCGATGGGATTTGACTGGTATCCCCTGTGTCCTTGCAGTCTCGTGTATGCAATTTATGAGGAGATCTCTCTAGTATTTTATGCATGAGTGCTACCACCGGGAAACATACATGACGATGTATTCTCGCTTTGTCCACCCGGTCAATGAAAAAATCATGTGGCCTATGACGGACCTTGATCCAATCATGCCATTGTTATTTAAGAGACGTCCTAGAAGACTGCGAAAATAAAGAATAAGGGATGTTGACGAGGCCCAAAGTTGGACAATGTTGCCCAATAGATATCTCAACATGACATGTGGCTGGTGTGGGATACAATTCTCGCACTTGTCAAGGTGGAGGCCCAGAGTCAAGTATATCGGCAGTTGCAGGTCTAAAGCCCAAGGTGGCAGAGGAAGCTCATAGAGCACATTTATGGCTTTCACAATTCTCGACATAGTCCCCGAGACAGTTCTCGAGATAGTTTCCAGGATAGTTTCTGAGACGCAGGTAAGCACATTATTATGTTTACATTTTCATGTGTTATTTTAGCTATGCTAATTTTATCTGCAATGTGTTATGTAGGAGTATGATGCGCAAAGTCCACAAACAAAAAGAAACACAAATGTGAACCTTAACCTTCCTTGAAATATGCTACTTTGCCAGCATTGGAAGTTTGAGTGAGTATTACCAACCCAAGACACATCGATTCTTAGTGCACATGTACATTATATGGCTTGTAATGGAATTGATAATTTGGTTTGCATCTGTAATGCACATACACATGATATGGTTGTAATTGAATTGATAAATTGGTTTGCGTTTGTAATACACATGTACATTATATGGTTGTAATGGAATTGTTAAATTGGTTGTTGATGATGAATGAAAATTGATTAGTATGAAAATGTAATTTCGGACAAAGTGGAATTGATATTGATTAGAACCAGAGTAAGTGGAATTGCAGTCTATTAGAACCAGAGTAAGCGTCCATGTTTCGTCGTGGAATTCTAATGTTTCGCCGAGGAACGTTGGCGTTACGTGGCAGAAAGTTGACATTCCACTGCGAAACATCTTACTTTCCCCAGTGGAATGACTTATTTCCACGGTGGAACGTCGATGATCCTCGACGGAACGTCAGCATTCTTTTGCCTTATATATTTCGGTGTTATGCATATGTTGCTTAAATTGTTGCAATGAATATGTTAATTGTTTGTTGATGATGAATAAAATAGATAATTTGGTTTGAGTCAAAGTTTTTTTCTTTCTCTTAAAAAAAAAATGAAAACTTGGCAAGAATTTCCTTTGTTTTAGTCCCCCCCTGTGGCATTATCTATAGCGACCCGGTTTTCCTTATGTTTAAAATAGCTTAAAATTTAAAATTTTTTCTTTTCTTTTATGAAAACAACGAAAGACTTACTAAAACAAATTAGTTTAGAATGTAAATAATAAAACTCCTTTTCTTAAAACCCTTTTTTTTCAAATCGCAGTGGAAAACTTTTATAAACAAAACCAATCGTTTGAAGAGTAAAATAAATAAACCTTTTGTACTAGTGTTACTAAGCTCTTTACAACCCATTCACTCTTTAAATCTCTTAGTCTAGTCAGCCACAAGATCCGTGCGTACAAATCCTTCATTGACTACCTTTAACCTATTCTCATGTTCTCGTACATACCTACATCACTAGATAAAACAATGAGTCTAACACTCAACAAAAAATAGGATAAAATGCAATGCTCATGCTCATGCTTGCGCTTATGCTTATGCAGTTTGTCTCAGAAAAGAACCTATCTTTTCTGTCTTTTTATTTCGTTACCAGAAAAAGGATGCATCTGTTGGTATTTGTGGCTTAACCGACACTCGTCCCCTGCTTGGGGAGAGGTTTTCCATCTGGGGTGTCACCACGACTGTCACCAATCTTTGTCTTTTCAGACGTTGAGGATTTCTGAAACAAGATATGGGATGCATATATTGGTCTTGTGGCTTAACCAACATTCGTCCCCTACTTGGGGCTAGGTTTTCCATATGAGGTGTCACCACTAAGCACCGTCACGCATCTCCTGAACCCCTACACACTCATTTACATTTATTCAATAATTTTATTAATCATGTCGTGCACATGCCACATTTTCATAAGTCATATAATGATGCATGAATGTCATGTCAAATCTAGTCCACAATAGTATATAGAATATATCGAAGAAAATATGAAAGCAATGATATAATAGTTCATGCTCAGCCAAAACAACCCATTTTTATCTTCTAGCATTTTATCGACAATTTATAAAGAACAATTAAGATGACCATTAAATTAAACTAAGCATTTGTTAACATAGAGAAGTTCATATATTAATTAAGAGAGGACAGTCTACATGCTAATCATCAAGAGTAGTTTATCAAATAATGAGTATTAAATACACCATGCATTTATTAAAAAACAACTAATAAATAAGTCATGCATATATTGGCAGAGGTAGTTCACGAAAATATATAGAATATTTGTAACGACCTGGTTTTTATGACCTTTTAAAAATAAGTGAAATTTAAAAATTTTCTTTTCTATTTATAAAACATCAGGGGAAGTCTTTCTTTAAAACCTATTTAAATTGAAATCATAGTACTTTTCTTAAAAACTCGATCTTTAAAACATCTTACTTAAAACTCATTATTTAAATCTTTATTAACAGCGGAAGACTTTATTTATAAAATCTCTTTTTCTCATTTTACAGCGGAAACATAAATAAATAATTCATTAAAGAATAACAAACAAGTCATTTACTTATTAATTACAAAATTCTTTTCTCTTTAATACCATTAGCCTAGCCAGCCACAAGTCTCGCCCATGCAAATCCTTCATCAGCTGCTCCTTAATCTGTTCATCATTTTCTTTCATACTTGTACCTACATCGCAAATAGTAAACTATGAGTCTAACGCTCAGTAAGTGATAGAGCCTAATATGCTAGATGCACATGTTGTGCCATTTAAAACAGTAAACAGTTTCTTTTTTCATTTTCTTTCTTTTATCTTTTGTCTTTTTATTCTTACATACTTTCTTTCTGTTTCTATATCCATTTCGGTATCCGTTATCGTACGTGTTTTCGTATACGTTCTTGTGTCTATTTCTGTATCTGTATCTGTATTTGTATATGTATCTGTTTCCATTTCTGGAAACTCATTTATGTTTCTGTTTGTTCTCGTTTCTGTTTCGGTATCTGTGCTCGTACCGTATCCATTTTCGTTTCCGTTCCCATATGCGTATCTGTTTCTCTTTTCATATTCTCTTCTTCACTTGTCTTTTCTTTTCTTTTCTTTTGTTCCTATGTCGGACTTGACCTACCGGACCACATAAACTTTTATCTTTTATTTATCTTTTGTTCATGTGTCGGGCTTGACCTACTGGACCACAAGAATCTTTCTCTTTTCTTTCGTTGGGTTATGTGTCGAGCTTGACTTACCGGACCACACAACCTATTTTCTTTTATCTTTCTTAATCGTTCGTTTGTATTTTCTTTTCATCTTTCGTTTCTTTTTTTCAAAACCGTGCAAGAAAACTATTTTCGTAATCTTTGAAAAATGTGATGCATGATGCTCGTGAATGCATACAATTTCTAACATATAATTAAAAGAATCTAAAAGCGCAACCAACATACAATTTATAGAATATGCTTCATAAAACGATAGACATGCTAATTAAAACTATAGACATGCTGAGAGAGTAATAGACATGCTTATAAAACAGTAGGCATACTTAGAAAGCGATAGATATGATATTAAAACTGTAGACATGCTCGTAAAACTATAAACATGGTCATAAAACTATAGACATGCTCAACATATATCAAAGCAGTAAACAACGAAATGTGCATATCTTATTCTTGCGATATAGGGCCCTAAGGACCAAAGCACACACGTATCATTTACCTCGTTTTCTTAAAGCATTTAGCACTTAATCGATATCATTTCTTCCTTTAAATACCCTATAAATCAATAACATTTATTCATTAATAATCATGCAACTACCATCAAAATGAATTTCATTAGTTCAACCATATGAACCCTATTCTCCGCTCTTTCTCTTCACTTCACTGATCACTATGATTTGCATATGTCCGCCTTCATCCGCATTGTCCAAAACTGTCATTCGGACGAAGGAAGGGGTCCGCATATAGCGTCCGCACGCGTTCGAAACAGTTTAGGAAGTAGACAGATTCAAAATGTCCGTGTCCGCATGCATCCACCTTCGTCCGGGCTCTTCTAAAACTTCACGATTCAAGCAAAGTAAGGACGTGAAATCACGTTCTGAGTCGTCCCAAAGTGTTGGGAAGAAATTCCACGCATTCACAGACGACATTTCTCATCCCCATGTCGTCTGCATATGTCCAAACTTGCCCAGAACAGCCTTTTCTTCACATTTTCCTACTTAATTTTCATCCAAACATAATTTCCCCATAAATACACGTCACAATTTAACATGTATAGATACACAATGTAATATGCTAAATACTCCGACCATTGATTACATCACGTCACAATTTATTTTTATGTGACATAATAACGTGTCTAAAATTTGCAGCATCATTGCCCTTATAGGTGAACCTGCTCCTCCTGTCATGCTTGTCAAAGTGCAGGAGATAGATGCGTAGGGTGGATTGCAGCCTCCGCTACTTAAAATTGTGTGCGTGGTACGTCTTCAATTTGGTTATCTACATGTGTCTGCATTTATTCATGCCTTATTAGTCTGATAGTCTCTTGTCAATGTTTTTTGCAGCCAGGTCAATTGATGGATATTTTCAAGAAGTATGTTGCTAGAAATACTCGGAAGAAGTTGGATACAAGCGCAATTCTTTCGGGAAAGCTGGTCCAGGATGAGCATAACATTATTGAGATCATCTTCCCACAGCAAGAAGGGATGACAAACACTGTGAGAATTACATTATGTTATATTAAGTAGTTCAAAAACTTTTATCTTAGTGTTCATCCTTGCTTTGCTTTTTTGTATGCAGTGTTATGCTTTGAACGAAGAAGAATACTTCCAAGTTCAAATGTAAAAATCACTCCTTACAATAGGGTGGATTCACGAAAGTAAACTTCTCGCTTTTTTGGTTTATCATTTATGTTTCAACAGTTCTGATGCGTGTTTCCTTTGAATTTCAGTCCCACCCAAAGCTAGCGTGTTTTATGTCATCCGTTAACTTGCACACTCACTACCCTTATCAGCTATTGCTGCCTAAAGCAATTTCGATCGTCGTAGCGCCAACTGACAAAAAGTGGTATATCTTTTCTCTTGTGCAGATTCATATTGCTTTCCGCTTATGTACTGATTTTTTCCTTTGCATTTCAATCCACATGACATCTTTTGGTGTACGAGTGAAGGGTTAGGGGTGATCTAAGATTGCAAGAAGAAGGGTGACTAAATGATCGATATACGATTATAGAGTTGGGGGAGGGGGGTGAATATAGCGTACTAATAATTTCGTGTGATATTTAATCTCTAAATCCCTATGTGATTTATCGTATTCAATTAAACCATAAAAAGAAAAAATTAAAGAGTAAGGGATAGAGAGAGTGCACAAAGATTTGTTTATGCGGCTCGACAAACTTGCATACGTCCACGCTCCAAGTTTCAATTGGAGATCCACTAATTAATTGACTTACGGGTGTCAATTAAATCGTTTACAAGGACTAATTCTAAGGGCGTCACCCTCGACTATTGCGAGGCATCACCCTAAATTTGACTATTAATGGGGTGTCAACCTAAATTTGACTATTGACGGTGCGTCACCCTTTGATTTAACTTATGGGCGTTCAATCGAGCTGATGACTATATCTGGGTATCATCCTTATATGACGAATTCGTAGGGCTTCACCCTTTACAATTTAGCATAAGAGTAATTTGGAAAATAAAGCTCAAAAACTAATTCTGAACTCTCCCAATAATAACTCGCAAGTTTATCGGTGGGAAGAGTTGGATTATAATTGCTCACAGTGTATTGGAATCGAGGATAAAATTCGGCAGGGCTTCACCTCAATTTTGCGTTCGTTGTTGTGACCTTGGAGTGTTTCTCATATTTATAGACTGCGCATTTTTGGTTCAACCCCAACGTTTTTGGTCGACCGCATATAGTCATTGCACATTTAGTCGTTAAAAAATTTGACCGAAAAACTGCCTATTGGCGAGATCCGGACTTTTCAGTTGCATGACCTCGATCGCGCCTCAACCACTACTCGACCGTAAAGTCCTAAAATCTTTATAGATTCAAATCGTCCTTGACCGGGCTTGACCGCTACTCAACTGCTACTTAACCGAAAACATACGCTGAAGTCCTAAAATCTTTATAGATTCAAATCGTCCTTGACCGTACGTCGACCGCTATTTGACTGATATACCAAAACCCAATTTTGGTCGCCTCTTTCTCGTCCGCAGTCCGACCACTCCACTCCAAATTCATCCATTTAATTATTCTAAGTTTCCAAATTTACACGCAATACTACATGGACTTTGATAAACATGTTAGTATATTAATAATACCTATTTTGAGGGTATTTCCAATAAATATGGATATCAATGTTATGATAAAAACATTAAAAGTAATATCCACATAATACAAAAACACAACTTATTGATTTCATCAAATTAAACATTATTTAATCATCATCAAAATAAAACTTAGCCTAACAAAAAGGCTAACAACGACTTCCACCATCATGATGATGTACCCGTGAAGGGTCCATTGTTTGCCAAAGCGTGCAACATATACGTGGACCCGTAGTTGTCATTTGAGATCATGAATTTGCAGAAGAAAACTGGCAAGAAGGCGACTTAAGGTAGTTGAGATGTGTAAGGATACTGATTTTGTTGTACTTGGATAATATATGTTATGTTATGTTTATGTTTATGGTTTTTCGTTTACTTAGATAATATCTATTTGAAAAATATTTGTTTGGATACTTTCTGGTTTTGATAATGTTATAGGACGAATAAACTAAAAAAAAAGCAAAACTCTTGCAAAATTTTTAATTTTTTGAAAGAGAAATTGACTCAAACTATTCCATTTATCATCAACAAACAACTACCATATTCATTGCAACAATTTAAGCAACATATGCATAACACTAAAATATACAAGGCAGAGGAATGCTTACGTTCTACCGTGAAAAGTTGACGTTTCACGATAGCAATGTTCAAAATCAGATTATTGGGGATACTTAACATTCAATTTACTTAAAACTATTTTCCTCTCCCCCTTTTTAATTATCAAAAGAAAATATGAAAGGAATGCAATTTTTGAAAAAATATGATACCAATTGAAAAAAAATGATTGATACCAATTGTTGTTAAACAAATTTCTTCCCATTTACCAATATGCAACATCAAGTTATTTGAGGAATTCAAGATATCAAACAAAAACAATTATCTCTCCCCCTTAGTATATCAACTGTGGGGAGAAACATCTAATTATATACCAAGAAAAATCTAATTATATTGTGTCTTTGGACAAGGCATCTGCAGGGGTGTGTGGCATCCGTGTGATGTGTTTGTGGAAGCGTGAGACATTCATGTGGAGCGTCTGCTCTTGGGCCAGTCATCTGCACTGAATTTCACTTCTGGTCTTCATTGTATGGTCCGGCTGACTATGGCAACCCTTTTTGGGTCATTTCGTCACCTCATCGCATAGTTTGTAGCCACGCCTTCTCTCCTTCTAGTATGATTTCCTGCGTGGTGCCAATTGACCACATGATGTTTCTGTTAGGATCTGTGGATGCCTATAGAGAGGGGATGAATTAGGTGTGCTAAACTTTTTCGTGTGATAATTAATTCTCTAATCCTAAGTGATTTATCAACAATAAATATATAATCAATAAACACAAATATAAGAGAGATAGAGAAAGAGATGTGCAAACATTGTTGTTCACGCAGATCGGCAACGCCGACCTACGTCCATGCTCCAAGCTTCCCACTTGAAGATCCTTAATTGCCCAACTCTCTAATTGGCAATGTTTGACTTAACGGGTGTCAAACAAACCGTTACAATTGACTCTTCACAGGCCGTCACCTTTTACTCAACTAATTCCTAGGGCATCACCCTTCACTTGACTAATTCGTAGAGAGTCACTCTTTTCGATTGAGTACAATGGAGAATGAAAGATTATACAATTGAGAACCTAACTCTCAAAGGTAAAATCTCAAGTTGGGGTATGAGAGAACTAGGCCTATGACACTCATTTGATAAGTGAGAATATGAGTATAAATTTTGGCAGCATTTCGATAGGATTCTCACTTGTTAATTTCAGCTTTCGGAGTGCCCTCTATTTATAAACTCTGCTTGAGCAGTCAACTTTTTCCTTTTTGGTCGACCGCTTTTCGACTGTTGAAAATATTGTCTTTGGATTTTCGGCACGTTGAAGTTTTCATTAAAAACTACACTATAGCGGTCGTCCATACAGTCGATCGTTTCCTTCGTTGAGCCACTTTAAAGTCAAGCAGTGAGTCAACATTTTTCTTCATTGCAAAGGGTTAGGCAATCTGCCATTTCTATGGTCGACCTACCAATCAACCATATCCTTCACTGTAGAAGATTTGAGCAATCTGGACATTTTGCAGTCGATCAACAAGTCGACCATTTCCTTCGTGCAGTCCAATTTTGGTCAACCTTCTTGCTTGTTTAGTCAACCTCCTCTTCCAATTTTACCCAAATTCAATCTTCTAAGTCTTAATGATTATCCTATATACTACAATGATTTAGGTAAACATGTTAATAATATTAATACCCATATTAGAGATATTTCCAATGAATATAACATATTTATGCAAATTCAACAAACACAGATTAAACAACTTAATTACACAATTAAGACCATCATCATTAAAACAAATAGCCTCATGACACTTAGGCTAACTGTAATATCCGGATAAATCCTCTATGTACGATGTAAAAGATTTTACAGAACGAACAATGCGATACGTTTCGTAATTTTCTATTGTAAATTTTATATAATACGATGGAAATGATATAATGCAATGAAAATTAGGGAAGAAATATTATTGGATTAATTAAATTGCAATTGGCATTTTCGGTCGATTGGTGGTCTTGGTCACAGTCGCATATCGCGACAGAAATGCATTACAGATTGCATTTTTGGTTTTCGGTCGACTGGCGGTCTTGGTCACGGTCGCATATCGCGACCGAAATGCATTACATATTGCACTTCTGGTTTTTGATCGACTGGCGGTCTTGGTTGCGGTCGCATATTGCGACTGAAATGCATTATAGATTGTATTTATGGATTTTGGTCGACTACGGTCTTGGTCACACTTGCATATCGCAACCAAAATGCATTACAAATTGCATTTTGGTTTTCAGTCGGATCATTCGATTGATGGTTCAGTCGACTTCCTTGACCAAAATGTAAAATAGAGGGAAAATTGGAATAATCGGTCGATGTTTCAGTTGACGGTTCAGTTGACTTCCTCTACCGAAAAGTCTGGTTTTAACCAAAAAAACTTGTTATGTTGCAGCCATTTCTTTTGTTTTCTCTCCATGTTTTTTGTTTTCTCCTAAGAAGATATGGAGCTTTCCACGTGGCGTTTTCATGTTGGACGACTTCCGTTGAAATGGATGACCGTCCATCACCTAGCACATCCCTTGGAAGCTTCGTTCTCTCTTCTATCTACAAAGTGGAGGGCTGTGCATGTGAAGTTGCTGCTTCTGGAGGTGCTGCATTTTACTGAGAGCTGTATTTTCTGAAAGTAGAGTATGTGTGTGAGTGAGGTTGAAGCAAACCGTTGGCTTGGATTACTTGGGGGAAATAGTGAGCTTGTTGCAGTATGGAACTCTACAACTTGAAATCTCCAATGAGGTAAGAAGTAGGTTAAGCCATGGCCACAGGAGGCCTACACCACAAGTAGGGTTGCTTGGTTGTGAATGATGATTGAATGAATGATTGCATTTCAGTAAATAATCTGTGAGATGATAGTAAATCCTTTGCGTGATTTTGTTCCCTGCTAAGTGATAATTCCTCTGTTAATTTAGGGTTTTGTTTACTACTTGGTTGTGTTGAATATTTGGATGATTGGTTCTGCCGAGAGTATCCTCTATCGTATAATCGTTACTCCATTGCTTTGACAAATAAACTGTGAAATCTTGGCTGGATATGGTTGGGTCAATATTTTGTGGGTTGTCTCTGACTGATTAATGCTTCGAACCATATTGCCCTTATGACAATTTAAGTTATTGTAACCCTGCTTGTATTGGACATTGGCCGATTACTTCTGCATGTTTAACACTTCCTTGTCAATATATTAAAGAGAGAAAGGCTGTGAATTTGGGCATGCTTCTTGACACTCGTTAACATTGAAATAAATATGTTCTTCTTGCTTATTTATAGTGTTGATGCATATGCCTTTAATATTGTATTGTGAACATTACTCTGTGTAGTTAAACCTTGCCAAACTTTTCCATTTGATCATTTAATCCCCTGCTATTAAATAGGTTGTTATTTAGAAATGTTGCTATTAAACCATGTTATTAATTAAATAGGTTGTTAGTTCTCTTTGGAAATATTTTCATCAAACCATGTTATTAATTAAATAGGTTGTTAGTTCCATTTGGAAATGTTGCCATTAAACCATGTCATTAATTAAGTAGGCTGTTAGTTCTATTTGAAAATGTTTGTCATTAATTCATGTTATTTAAATAAATAGGTTGTTAGTTTCTATTTGGAAATGTTCGAAATGGATCTATTGAATAACTGATAATTTTCCTTGCCTAGTTTAACTTCTGGTCTTTAAATTATCACTTTGTTGCTCTAGAATGATTCTGTTGGATTGTGGATGACTGTTGAATATGCTTCATGTTATATCGTTATTCCTCTTGTTATATTACACTGTCATTCCATGCTAGTCTATCGATATGCTTCATGATATTCCATTATTCCTCTTGTTATATTATATTGTCATTCCATGCTAGACTATTGATATTGTTGTGATTAATATTTCTAAGCATTGTCATGCATCATGATAATAGACATAAGGGTGATGCATTGTTTGGATTGGTATTTATATTTCATGGGGGAGACATTGCATGGGAGAGACCAGACTTAATAAATGTAATGAGAATTGGGGGTTGGGGAGGTAACTCGGATTCTAACCGGGAGACTCGAGATTAAACTCTTCCCTCGTCTGGATGCAAGAGCTTGTCTCCTAGGAGTTAGTTCCAGCTCGAAACTATATTTCTTGTGGAAAATATTCTCAATGTCTCGTATGAGTTCAATGATATGAGACTATTAGTAAAAGACAGATGAAGTGGATTCTTTTCTGACATAATGAGACATATGCATACATCATTTTTCATCTTACTTCTTGTTGAGCGTTAGACTCACAGTTTGCTTGTAGTGTAGGTTATTGTTATGACATCAGCGTTCTTGATGTGAAGGAGGAGGTATTGCTAGTTGAGCACTTGGGTTACCCAATGGATTTGACCTGATTGGGTTATGGCTCGTGGGGAGTAAAAACTGATATTTTGGAAATGGTTTGAAAAATGATAAATGTTTTGTGGAATTATGGATTCATGTTAAATGTTCAAACCATATTTTGGATTTTGTTAATAACTTCTACTTACTGACTTTGAATTATTTTCCTCTCGTACGTTATAATTAAATAAAAAGAAAAATTGTATACAGTAATGAAAAAGAAAAGGGGTTTTAATAACGCGAGGTGTTACACTAATACACACGATAACTCAAATTTTCATCAGTTAACCCTTTGACTGAACCCTCACACGTGGTCGAAGACTCACGACACGCGGTAAGGACCTAATCAACACAACTAAATTGACCCGATTAAAGCAAAAAAAAATCTCAGAAAAATATAAAATCCAAAAATTGCGGATTTTACATATATGTTTGTGTACGACTTTACATATGGTGAATTATGGTCATGCATATTGACATTCACGTATATGGTAATATGGTACTTGTTAATAATATCATCATTTAAATAAAATGGAGCATTTGCATTGATTCAATTATCTTTATATGGATGTGAAAAAAGATTCATTGTGTGATGATCATATTACAAACTCATATGAGCATCTTAGATGAGAATAAAGAGTTGTGATGAGTTATTATGTGAATTAGAAAATTATGGCATCTAGGCAATGATTTATGATACTATGTGTTTAGGCATATTGATTTATGCATCATGAAAGTCCTACATATAGAGGACGATAATAAATATAATTTGGGTTTAGACATCAATGAGAAAGGTCTAGATAATTTGATAAAATACAAACTATGAAATAAGTGAGTAGAAGGTATATGGATTGCATACTATAACTAATCATGTTTGAATTAAAAATGAAGTACATGGAATAAATTAACCATGAAGTATTGGTATGTTTAAAAAGGAATTGCACTTGAGACTTGAGTAAGATTAGACTATGATTACTTAAATCATATGTCTAAGTATTCACACTTACATATTAGACACTTCTTACATAAAAAGATGAAACACATGAATGTGATACTAATAAGAAATATCTAGAGTATTGAATACCACATAGATCATGGGACGTGGGATCATGAGTGTTGACCAAAGACAAAAATTGAAAATAAGGTTGTGAGAACTAATCATGTAGAACTTTAGTGCATGATTATATGTGATATCTGCTTGATTTATTTGAACCTTAGATTAAAATTTTTACTGAGCTTTTTAAAGCTTACTATGTTGGTTTCTCCAATTTTTCAGAGAAAGGTAATTGCAGCTCAAAAGCAAATGGTTAATATCAATTGGATTGATGAGTTTGCACAATATAAGCATGTAAAGTGATTTTGGATTTTAAATCTCATCTTGTATTTAGTTTAGCGTGACTTATGTATATAATAAATTTGGATAAAGTCTTACATATAATAAGACTCATGACTTACCTATGAGTTGGATTTTATATTTATGTGGCCTAATTATGTAAATGTGATTAATGAATACAAGCTTCCCCTAGTTTTTGTGTTCTTTGAGTGGAAAATCCTCATCACCCCCCGGATTTCAAAGGGGAAATGAGGTCAGAGCCGTGGCAGTGGCCATTGTAAATGGTGTTGGTATTATATGCCCAAAACACCAGTTGAATTGTGAGCAGAAGTACTTATTTTTTATTTGGACAATTTCAATTTAGTTTGTTATCACCATTCCTAACTTTGAAAATGCTCCATATTGGTTCTTTCAATGTTTCTAGTTTGAAATAGGTTATGTTGTAATTATTTGACCGCACAATCCCTGTTAGTCTAATAGCGACAGGGAGCAAAAGCTTTGTATGTGTTTGTGGGAAAGAGATGATAATATCCAAGAAGAGTTGAAACTCCTATTCTGGAAGAAACTGGTTCTTAAGGTCACCTGACTCCTCTCTCAAATGTTGATGATTGTCATCAATATGAATGAAATATTCTTAGTGGGATCTGCATCTCAATCACCATGCAAAGGACTAAACAATGCTCAGTTTTAGACCAAAGTGATTTGCACAAGTTTAGCAGGGACTTGGTTATCATCTGCACCCTGGGTGTGGGAGATATGACTAAATTAATTTAGGAAGAGCTGCTTTTGTTTTGAAGAACCTGAAAGGTAGTGAAGTGAATGAAAGCATGGGGTATCTTCCAAACTGTCTTTTCATGGCAATCAACGTGAATGGTTGATGCTCTTTGTGCGTCAAAATCATCAAATATTCCTTCTTGTCCTTTTCCCATTTCATTTGAACAAAGTATGTTGGAAATAGGTTGTCACGACCCACAAAAATGTCCATTTTCTCCGAGGCCAATAGAAGTTTTAAAAGACAAAATGACACAGTCCATTACCTAACCCTCTTTATTCCTAAAGCGTTCTTCCAAAGGCCACTTTCATCTTCTCTTTGGACTTTCTTTTCACTCTCCTACCCTCCTCCTCTGCTCCTTCCACAGTAAAATCTACCATATCAAGTCTCCTTTTTCAACCTCTTTCCCTTTGTATTTTCCTCCGCATCAACCTATTATCGTTCGTATCTTATCGTATCGTCCATTATCGGCCAGAAACGAGAGCTATGCTGCAGCTAAAACTGTTTTGCTTTTGTCCACTTACATACACCGCTGATGGGTACCTTCAAGATCCCATTTATAACTTGAAATAGTCTGCGAAAAACCATCCACCATAGAGCTTTTTCTCGCGCTATGGCCGGTGACTCCATTGCTCTCTTGCAGGAAAGGTTCAGACAGTTGCAGAAAGACAAACAGAGACGAAAGGAGAAAGAGCTGCTGAGAAAGCTGTCTGATCAAAGAAAAGAGTCATTCCGAGGGGATTTGAAGCTTGCTCAGCGGCCTTCGGCTGAGGACTCGCTGTCTCTGAGTCTAAATAACATGAAGCAGCAGGAGGAGCAAGGTCATCGTCAAGCCATGGTGATGCTCCAAAAGTGGAATTACTTCGAGCATGGGGATTCTTCTGCCAAAACTGCATCCAATTCTGAAGTTGATACCACTCTTCATCTCTAGATTTCTCTTCCCTTTGTCTGTGATTCCTTTTGTTTATAATAATCCTTTGGATCAAGTCCTCTTTCTTTAATTCATAGTTCATTCCATTCTTTCTGACAGCGAACAACTTAGATTTCAGACGATCATGCTTAAATTCTCCAAACTAAACTAATCAAAAACCTTGACGTCAAACTCTACACGAAATAATCATTGGTTACAGCAAATAATTTCTGTAAATAGTAGAATTAAAGAAACTTTGATAGTTGAAAACAAAGTGATGAAATTGGTGTAATGTACTTCTCCATGACGTTTTGTCGTCCAGGATGAGATCATGTTACTACTAGTAAAAATCAAGAAGCAGCCCCATCCAGTGTTCAAAGAACTCATGAACTGAACCAAGTTTGGATTTGTTTTGAATATTTTAGAATCCATATTCAGTTTTGTTTTGTAAGAATTTATAGTTATTACTTTAGTTTTCTGTTAGACTTATTCAAAACTGATACTAATAGAAAATAAATTTATAATTTTTATTAAAATTTAAATTATTACTTAAATAGTAATTTAATTATTAACTAATTAATCGTTAAATTATATTAATTGGTAATTAAATTATTTATCTAATTAATATTAAAATTATGGAATTGTACTAATGGTTCAATTAAGAAATTATATTCAATTATTAAATATATTAATTAATTATTATCCAATTAATAATTTGTATTTGATTGAATTAATTAGTAATTAAATTTTATATTTCGTTTTTCGAAATGTTATTTTTTAACTTTTGATTATTTTTGTTAAATTTATAATAATAAAAATAAAAGTTATATTTATATATAAAAAAGAAAAAATGACAAATCAACCATCATCCTTTATTTTTAGTGACAAACCAACCATCATCTTTTTTTTAGCTAACAAATTAACTACTGAACTAAAAAAAAAATGATGCCGCTAACATCGCTGTCACGTTTGTCGTTAAATGCTTTGACAACGAACCGCGGCAGTTGTCATGAAACCACGACGGTTTGACGAAAAACCACAGTGGTTTGTCATGAGACCATGGCGATTTGACAACAAACTACAGCGATTTTTCATGAGACTGCGACAGTTTGTTGTGAAATAGCAGCGGTTTGTCGTCAAACTGTCGTGGTCTCATGACTCGCAGTTTGTCCAAAATCTTTGATCGCAAATTTGAGAGCTTAAACGAGTGATTTTGGGCTCGAGAAATGTAGGTCATGGGGCAATCTTTATGATTGGTCGTAGATCTCTAAGAGAGCTTCAATTTGATATCTTATGGAGCCAATTTTGACATTCATACCCAAAGTTTTGGTCCTTTGAAGTTGAAGAGGTCAAAAGACTCTACGAACCGTGGCGCGGTTTCACCAATTCTAACACCGCAACGGTTTGTTATGAGACCGTTGCGGTTTGTCATGAGACCATTGCGGCTTGACAACGAACCGCATCGGTTTCACAACAAACAGTGGTGGTTTCACGACGAACCGCAGCAGTTTCACAACAAACAACGGCTGTTTTACAACAAACCACGGCGATTTCACAACAAGAAGCGGCGGTTTCACGAAAAACCGCATCAGTCTCATGACAAACCGCAACGGTCTCATGACAAACCGCCGCAGTTCGTCTGCAAATAAAAAAAAATCATTGTCTTCTTCTTCTTCGTACAAAAACCCAGACAAACTGTGATTCTCCCATGGACTGTAAAACAATTGTAAATCATCCGAAAACTACAAATATTAACATTCTTTTACAAATTCTTCTAAATTATAAAACTCGAAATCTTCTAAATCCATTCTTTTACAAAATCTAATCCAAAATCTTCTAAATCCATTCTTTATGGATATTAACTCTTTTCCATTGAAAATCTATTTTAAAATCACGAGTTCTTTCCATTTTTTTATGGGTATTTGTTCTTTTGCACTGCAACTTTCAGAAAATTAACGGTGACGTTTGTGACATGAATTTTTCAAAGTTCAGTTATTAAATTGTTAGCAAAAATGGATGATAGTTGGTTTGTCACTAACAGTAAAGAATGATGGTTGATTTATCATTTTTCCATTAAAAAAAATATTATTTTATATAATTAATAAAACTGAAATCCAACAAAAAATTTTAATTCAGTTTTAATTTGGTTTTGATTAATAAATAATTTGGATAGGCTGTTCAACCCCTAAAACTTAACGGAAACACGTTTGTGCTCCTCTGATAACGAGATGAAGTTTTTCGACGTGTCGTCACGTCTTCACGTGCTGCTTCTTCTGTCCCCGTATTATTGTGCCGAAAACGGGGGGAGCAAGAACAGGAGGAGCTGAATCGGTCAATCCTAGTCTCCGCGATCATCATCTTCTCAACCAAACTGGGCTTTTTTCGGAGGGAGCTATCTTAGCATCTTCCTGCCTCTCTCATTTGTAGACAGATTTCGTTGTGGTATCTTGGTACTGTTCGGTGAACTTTATCTTATAGTGTTCTCATTTCTTGAGCATTTTTCGATCTGTTTATATTTTTTTTTCTTTTGCTTTGATTTTTTTGTTCGAATCCGGAGAAGAGTGAGTGTGGTTGTTGAGACTTTTGAATTTTCCTTTTAATGGTTTGATCTAACTAAATAGGTTATTGTTGGGATTTGGAAATGGGATTTCTAGGAGATCGAAAAGTTTGATAGCTTTAAGGTCGAATTTCTCCCTTTTCAGCGCTACAGAGACGTGGGAAACTATGAATTGGATGTTTTATTGAATCTCTTTCTTTCCTTGTTTTTGCTGGTTTCAATTTGACTTGATTCATATAATTTCACAAAATGTTTTCCGCCAATGAGTTGTAGTGGATCTAGTTTTACTGTAAATTTGATTATGTAGGAGATCTAGTTTTAATAATGAACCTTATGGTTGTCAAATCTTATTTCTTGAAATTTACTTTTTAAGGGTTATCTTACGAACTTTCTGCGATTGTATTGTCGGAATAATATTTGTTCACATTTCTATTGACATTGTACTGTCGACATGACAAGTCTAAGCAGCCTCCTTTTATGTTTTGTCAAAATTTGTTCATCTTTCTTATGCTTTGTGTTTTTACTAAGTGAGGATGTTTGTTAGGTGTTTCTCTTTTTTACCACAAGAAAAATTGTTTTAATAATGTTAGAGTTAACAAAAGGTGCTCAACTGTTTTCCAATAGGCAATCTACATTTTTTTGGTGCTTTTAGATTGTACTTTTCTTATGATGCTAAGCAAATTAATAGGTGTATTGGTTCAACACTGACCACCAACCTGCTAAAATGCTACCTCCACATCAGTTATCACGACCTGGGGTGCTTCAAACTCCTCCTTCCCTAGTTTCATCTGATGCCCCTTTGTCCCCTGAGGAACCCAGATCAAATTCTGATCAAAATCGTGAATCCCCTGCTGAAAGTGCTAGTTCTCAGGAAACATGGCCTAATGCTGATGCCAATGTCAGAAAGAAGATGGAGAACTGGCAGGCAGATGTTGACTGTCCTCAACAATCAGTTGTTCGACACCTTTCAAGTGCAGATAAGATCTCTCTCAGGGATATTGCAAGGGAAAGAGTTGATATAATTGCTGAAAAGATGCAATATCTCCCAGAGGCGTACCTTGAAGAGTTGAAGAATGGGATTCGAGGTACCCTGGATGGAAATGGTACTTCACTGCAGAGAGAAGAATTTTTCTTTTTGCAGAATCTTGTGCAGAAGAGAACTGATTTGACAGCAAAAAATTTGGTTTTGGCACATCGTGTCCAGCTTGAAATACTCGTTTCCATAAATACCGGAATTCAAGCATTCTTGCACCCAATTATTAGTCTCTCTCAACCAACCCTCATTGAGGTTTTCTTGTATAAGAGATGCAGAAATATAGCATGCCAAAACCAACTTCCAGCCGACAATTGCACTTGTGTAATATGCACTAGCAGAAATGGTTTCTGCAATCTTTGCATGTGTGTTATCTGCAACAAGTTTGATTTTGAAGTTAACACCTGTCGTTGGATTGGTTGTGATTTGTGTTCTCATTGGACTCACACTGATTGTGCTATGCGTGAAGGGAAAATTTGCATGGGCGCTTCTATTAAGAATGGAGCTGGCCCAGCTGAAATGCTTTTCAGGTGCCGGGCTTGCAACCGGACATCTGAGCTACGGGGTTGGGTCAAAGATGTTTTCCAGCATTGTGCGCCTACCTGGGATCAAGAGTCGTTGACAAGGGAATTTGATTTTGTTAGTTGGATCTTCCGTGGAAGTGACGATGCCCAAGGGAGGAAACTTTATTGGAAGTGTGAAGATCTCAAAGAAAAATTGAAGAGCGGAGCTGTTGAGTCTAAAACTGCTTGCACCACTATTCTGATGTTTTTTCAAGGTACACAAAAATCTGACATAAATTAGGACTTTTCTACAATTGCGTCTGATTGATAAACCGTCTACAATAATTACAGGGCTAAGAACTGTGCATTTCATTACCAATATATGCATATACTTGTTTAAGGGATATTTTTAGAATGTTTAAGATGATGAAGTCTGTATAATGTTGTTCTTTTCTTTTTTTAAATAGTGCATGTATGATCTATTGTTTGTTAATTTTGTAAATTTTTTCTTTCAATATATTTCGTTTCTTATAAAAAAAAAAAACAGATATATCATTTGTTAGGTGGCATATTTCAACGCTATTTCCATTTTATCTTCTAAAATGGTTTCTGTTCAGACCCTATTTGATTAAGAATGGCTTTCTTTCTGTGCTCTAATTTAGTATTTCTTGTGAAGAGCTTGAAATGGAGTCACCAAATAAATTGGAAAATGGGGAGGGCAGTCGGCTAGTGGCACCTCAGGAGGCATGCAATCGAATTGCAGAGGTGGTGCAGGAGGTTATCAGAAAAATGGAAATGGTGGCAGATGAAAAGATGAGGAGGTGCAAGAAAGCTCGCATTGATGTTGAGACGTTTGAACGAGAGGTCGAAGACAAGAGCAGGGAGGCAGCAGAAATAAAGCAGGAGAAAAAGAGAAAGAAGCAACAGATTGAGGAGTTGGAGAAGATTGTGAGGCTTAAATATGCAGAAGCTGATATGTTCCAACTCAAGGCTAACGAGGCCAAGAGAGAAGCCGAGAGGCTACAGAGAGTAGCTCTTGCAAAGTCAGACAAATCTGAGGAAGACTACGCTAGTAGCTATCTTAAACAACGGTTGAACGAAGCGGAAGCTGAGAAGCAGTATTTGATCGAGAAGATCAAGCTGCAAGAAAATTCACGGGCATCGCAGAGCAGTGTTGGGGCTGATCCATCAGAAATGGCAATGTATTCGAAAATTCATGATCTGCTGTATAACGACGCCTCCCCAAAATCTGACTACCACTCGAACGAGCGCTATTCTTTTAGGCCCAACCCTTGGGAAATATCAGACGGCATGTGTTCGTAGTGTATCTGTCCATACTGGATCTTGGAAGGTATTGGGTTGAAGTTATTGTATGTAGTACTCACTAACCCGAGTAGGACGTTGGGGTAGCTGCTGTTCATCTTGTTGACTGTCATCCTACTACGAATAGGTTACTCTTATGGAATCTTGAGATTTGAGTGAGGTAGAAAGGGTAGTGGTCAAATGCAATACTTGAACTTATTCCTTATCAATAGAGCTCGACCAAACATTTGGATTGACTGTTATGAGAAATGTTCAATTCAACAAGCGTAAGAGTTGATCCCCTCAATGTTCAACTTAGCAAAGGAATTCTGTTTTAGATTTTGTGTGCAATCAAATATTCAAATGAAGTTGCTATGAAATAATAGGGCAGTGAAGAGGGCGATTGAGTCAGCCGTTGGATTATGGCGGCCTGACCATCCGCGGATTGAGGGGTAAAGTTGTAAATCAAGAGAATATCCACCTCCATCCCTCCCGCCTTTAAGGGGAAAACTCGGAAGCTTCTATCCGAGTTCGGTCGCGAAACCGGAGCGAGCAGATCTGAGACCCTACCTCTCGCCCTACTTTTAATTTCCTCTCAAATTGTGGGCTGGGATCATCGAGATTAGCTTCCTACAGTTTTGTTTTTCGATTCCTTCTCTCTTTCGTTTTGTCCAACTGTGAATTGATATTTTGTAGTTATGCTTCTCTCTCCGGGTCACTCTCCCCGCCATATCTCTTCTCCTTCACCGTCTGCGGTATCGGAGAGTTCCACTCATGGCCGGAGTCGCTCTTCCATTACCGTTTCTCATAACTCTAGGAAGGAACCCACAGTTCTCGATGAGGACTTTTATGTCGCAGCAATCGAGAGGATTATCGAGCGCCATTTTTTTCCTGATATCCCCAAGCTTCGTGACCGGCTAGATTGGCTCGAGGCAATTAAGACAGGAGATCCTGTTCAGTTTCGTGATGCTCAGTTGAAGATCATGGAGCAACGTGGCAAGAAAATTAGTACTTCGAACCCAGACGGTAAAACCCATACACCAGGTTCTACTCTAATGCGAAACTTTACGACTTTTAGTGAATTTGATGGTAAAAGTCCAACCCCCGGTTTTCCAAGTGGAGGATTAGAGAATGGTGTAGAGGGTGGTGGTGTTATTGATACGGTTGATGAGTCATTGTCGCTTGATGAGTTTTTTCGGCGGTATACAAGCGAGGACAATTATAGTTTTTCAAAAATTTTGGAAAAGGTTAATAGGAAGAGGAAGGAGAGATATGGATATTTAATCGAAGGGGAAAAAGAGGATGTCCAGACAATTGAGGATGCAAAGAGGGATAGGATTACAGATGGCTATGGGACATCTGATCAGCCACCGAGTACATTGGAAGGGTGGAAATATACTGCAAAAAACTTGTTGATGTACCATCCAGCCGACCGAGGTGAGGCTCCATTGACAGAGGAAGAACGAGTAGTTCGATTGGAAGGTCTGACAAAAGAAATCAATCGTTCAAATACAAGATTTCATGGTAAAATGATGGATTCAGGACCCAAAGATGATGGCACAGTAGAAGTTCTTTATGCTCCTGTTGTGGGAGCTACACCACTTCCTATGTCCGATAGAAATAGTGACAAAGTGAAGAAATACGATTTGGAGGACTTAAAGAAGACTCCAAATCCATTTTATGTGGAATCAGGCAAGACAGCCAATAACGGGTATAGTTTTGTCAAGACTCCATCACCTGCGCCTGGTGCTGATGAATCCCCATTCATATCACATGGGGTGAAATTGAAGGAACTCCACTGAGATTGGATTTTGAGGACACACCTCTTGACATTATTGGTAGCGGCGATGGACCCGAATACAGAATTCCACATCCTCCTTCTAGAGATGAGAAGGCTCACTCATTGTCAAGAGAAGCTGCAAAAAAACTTAGAGAGAGGTCGAAGATGTTTCATAAGCCACCATTGCCATCGGCAGTGAGAGGGGGCAGTGCAAGTCCGAGTGTGAAGACTCTCTCCCCTGCTGCCCAGAAATTTGTGAGGAATGCAATTGCAAAGTCTTCATCTTCAGTCGATGAAACCCTCCGTGCTAGTTACCGTGGCTCTAGCCCAGGTTTTAGCACACCTAAAAGTGGAAGGAGCTTGTCGAGGTTTGGTAGAGAAGGGAGTATAGGTTCCAGGTCTCCTTCTGTGAGGGAGGGTTCTAATCCTCCATGGTAATGTGTTGTATTTTCTTTGTTACTGTTGTGAATACAAAGCTTAAGGCCACCTTACAGTATCTATGGTCTCCTGCTTGATCAACTTCAGTTTTTAAACCGTGTATGAGATCGATGAATTTGAAGCAAAAAATGACCTTGTTTCAAATGAAACTTAACAATCTTAGTCATCTCACTAATATCTACGGCCCTTGGATTTGATTCATTTTAACGTATCTAACCTAGTTAGTCGTTTGATTAAAGGTGGACCAAGATGTGAATTTTATAATTTATTTTGAGGAGGTAATTTTTGGTGCATTGAAATTCATTGAAACTCTGTCACAGAATGCACGAAAATCAAACATTTCTGCAGCCTAGAAATTTGGAAATTGAGTTGCATTCGTGTGCATATAGACTCTGCACGAATTTATATGGACAAATTGACTGTTTTCTCTGTCATTTCCTCGATTACTTTTTCTCTAATGTCTAGAAGCTATGCAAGTACTCATTTCTTCAATTCTTGAAATTGGTTTCGATAATATATGGCCATGGAAAGAGATCATCGACTAGACCAGAATTTGCTCTGAGTTTTAGTCCTTCTCTAGGCCAGTGTCATAGTTCCAGCCATCAATATCGTACAGCGTTGTACTAGCAGCCAATACATGCAGCATTAGAATTCACAGTTCATTTTGGCTAAGTCTATTCGAGCAAACGAAATTATCTGCATGCAGAAGCAACGACCCTAACAAGCAACAAAAGAAATTACCCATAATCGCCTCGCTTGGAACCCGCTAACACTGATGTTGTGATCTTATATGCACTTTTTGAATAATCGACAGATAAGAGGCACTCTTACCCAAATGCATGTCTCGAGATGTTGACACAACCAAACATATATCTTGACTGAGCATGATCTAACCATGAGGTCTTCAATGACAATATTCTTTCTTCTTGATGCGGCGTCAACCTCATGCATATCATTCCCAACCTCAAGTCGACCATGTGGGAATTGTTAGGATTGGTGCTCGCCTATAGAGGAAGAGAGAGAGGGAGAGAGAGAGAGCGAGGGAGAGGGAGAGAGAGGACTTTTTCATGCGATAATTAATTATCTAACCATAAGTGATTTATTAACAATAAATATGCAAGCAATAAGCACAAATATAAGAGAGATAGGGAAAGAGAGGTGCAAACGGTGTTGTTCACGTGGTTCGGCAACCCCGGCTTACATTCGCGCTCCAAGCTTCCCATATGGAGATCTTTAATTGTCCAATCTCCTCGGTTAGCGATGTTTGACTTCACCGGTGTCAAACAAATCTTTACAGACTGTTCTCAGGGCGTCACCCTATCGATTGATCTTCACGGTCGTCAATCTAGTATTGTTGACTATTTCGAGATATCACCCTTTCGCGTAGCATTTGGATACAAGTAAAATGGAAAACAAATATTCATAACTCTCACAAATAGAAATCTCAAGTTCGGGAGTATGGAGAGTTAGGTTACACGCTCAAAAAACGATTTGGAATTGAGTATAAAATTTGACAGGGCTTCGCCTCAATTCCCGATTCGTTACTTTGAGCTTCGGAGACTCTTATATTTATAGACTCTGTATTAGCGGTCGAACATTTTCTTTTTGGTCGACCGCATCCGACCGTTGGATGTTACTGTTGTAATTTTGGTCTTCCAATATTTGCGCAAGTCTGTCAAATCGGTCAACTAGTTGTTCGACTATTTCTACCTTTCTTCAAGCTTTTGGTTGATCACATAATTGCCCGCTTGACCACTTCTTTGACCATAGATTTGAGAGGCAATCTGTCTTTAAAATCGATTGACCAAATCTTCGCTGCTCAACCGCAGAACTGATGAGCAAACTATTTAGACTTGTGGTTGATCAACTGGTTGGCAAGTTCCTTCTTGTAGACTATTTTTGGTCAATCTCCTGGTTTGATTGCTTGACCTCTTCCTACCATTTTGCAATTCTTGATTTCTTTAAGTTCCAAGATCATACATATTAAATATATGGACTTACATAAACATGTTAACACAACATAATACCCGTATTGAGGGTATTTCTAATGAATATCAATATATATATCAAGATGATACAATTAAACATATTTCATCAATAAATAACTTATAATTTCAATTAAAACATCCATCATCAAAATCAAATAGCCTAATGACACTTAGCCTAACAATCTTCCCTTTTTTTATGATAACAATATATTATAAATTTTTTATACTTAAGTCTAAGCATATACATATAGTATTACATATTTTGATCTCTCTCCCTTAATTTATGCAATATTTCTAACATTTAAATTCATACAACATGCTACTTACAACTTATATAAATATCTCTCCCCCTTTGTCATAATCAAAAAGAAATCAATGGGGAGGATTACCAAAGATAGCAAAAAAAAAATCCCCCTTTGTCAAAATAAAAAACATAAAAATAAAAAACATAAAAATTATCAGAGGAAATCAACATTTAAGAATATATTACCAAATGTAATAATACTGAATAAAATAAAAATTTTATTCCCCTTTATCAAAATACAAAATCAAGTCCATGAGGATAATCAAGATATCAAACAAAATAATTTAATCAACTCAAGAATTTAATCAATCTAATTTTTCCTCTTTGTCATTTAAGCACACATAAGAGTTGGGGAATAATGCATCAAGAACACACAATTCTATATTCTCCCATTGCGTCAATAACCAATTTTAAATCAACGAAGAGACAATAAAACATCCAAAAAAAAAAAACCAATAAACCAACAATCTTTCAATATAATCAATTTATGATACCACTTTTTGGATTCAGTAAATTAATCTTTAAAAAAATATCAATTGAATAATTAACAATAAGTTCAAACCAATGATACTAAAAAAAAAAAATTCAACCAAATAGAATCAATATTAATAAAAAATTTAAGTCTATATACAAACTAACGATTTGATTTATATAAAGTGTTAACAATATCAACCAATTTAAACAACTAATTTCATACACTTGATTCAAGAGAGAAAAACACTAAAGTATTTTTCTTAGGCACCCAAATCTTTTTGGGTCCTTTATCCATAGTAATGGTTCCTTTTGGAATTCATACCATTTTAGAATTAATCATTTTGTCATTAGATTTCAATGGACAACAAAATGATTTATTCTCTATACAATTACAAGTATTACAAATAAATGGGTAAAGAAAGAAATTATTATAATTCTTCTTTTTAGCAAATGGTGATAGTCAATTCCGGCTTTGTCAAATGTAACTCTTTACTTTCCTAAGAGCATATTTAAATTATTGCTCCCATTTGTGAAATTAAGCATAACATTGTTCAAATCATTATTTTTAACTTTTAATTCACAAATATCATTCTCTAACGATTGAACAAATGCATTTAAACCATCATTCATATTTCTCAACTCACAAATTTGATTTTTAAAGGATTTAACCATATTAACATGATTTTTCATCAAAGTTTCATTTTCCTTTTTTAATAACTTATACTTTTGTTTAAGCATGCTAAAATGATCAAACAATTCATTAAATGCATCCATCAAATCATTATCATCACAATTATCTTCTAAATCACTAGAAGAATTGTGTATCTCGTTTTCTTTAACTATGAAACATACGTTAGCCATTTCCTAATCTTCGGAGAATGTGCTTTCTTCACTTTCAATTTGAGTTGTACCTACATGTGTAAGCTTAAGAGCTTTCCAAATATCATTAGCACTAACACATGCTTGTACTTTATCAAATTTATTTCTACTCAAGGCACAATATAATATGTTCATAACTTTTGTATTTAAGCTCAATTCTTGCTTATCACAATCAAACGTTAAATTTAAAACATTTATTCCTTTTCGATAATTTGCCATAAATCAAAATCAATAAATTGAATAAAAATTTTCATTCTAGATTTCCAATATAAATAATCACAACCATCAAAGAATGGAGGTCTAGTTATGGATTGTCCTTCAACATAAGTATTGAAATCCATATTTAACGTATAGATATATATATATATATATATATATATATATATATATATATATATATATTGTTAGAGTTTGGGGTGACCTAAATTCTAGTTGGGCCGGGTTGGGCCCATATCCAATATTAGGGTTATTTAGTTTCTCTATATATTGATGCTTGAGTCGTAAAACTCATTGTATCTTGATTTCATTCATAGTGATTTCCCCTCTGCCCGTGGTTTTTTTTTCCGTTAGGGTTTTTCACGTAAATCTTGGTGTCCCTGTTTCCGCAGTTTTCTTTTTCCGTTTCGCGTTCGATTCTCAACATATATAATATCAAGAAATTTGTCAAATAGATTTATAACAAGAAATTCAATCAAATCAACAAATTTACATAATATGTACAATATCACAATATTACACAAAAAGTTTTATTAACCCCGCTCTGATACCACTTGTTAGGATTTGTGCTCACCCATAGAGGGGAGGGAGTGAATTACGCGTGCACTTTTTCATGCAATAATTAATTTTCTAACCCTAAGTGATTTATTAACAATAAAATAAAATATGCAAGCAATAAGCACAAATATAAGAGAGATAGGGAAAGAGAGGTGCAAACGGTGTTGTTCCCACGGTTCGGCAACCCTGGCCTACGTCTGTGCTCCAAGATTCACACTTGGAGATCCTTAATCGCCTAATCTCCCCGATTGGTGATATTTGATTTCACGGGTGTCAAACAAATCTGTACAGACTGTTCTTAGAGCGTCACCCTTTGGATTGATCTTCACAGGCGTCAATATAGCCTTGTTGACTATTTCTGGGCATCACCCTTTCACGTAGTGTTTGGATACAAGTAAAATGGAAAACAAAGATTCCTAACTCTCCCAAACAGAAATCTCAAGTTCGGGAGTATAAAGAGTTAGGTTACACGCCCAACAAATGATTTGGAATTGAATATAAAATTTGACAGGGTTTCGCCTCAATTCCAGGTTTGTTACTTTGAGCTTCGGAGAGTCTTATATTTATAAACTCTGCATTAGTGGATGACCATTTCTTTTTTTGGTCGACCGCATTCGATCGTTGGATGTTACCGTTGTAATTTTGGTCATCCAATGTTCGCGCAAGTCCGGCAAATCAGTCAAACAGTTGTTTGATCGTTTCTACCTTTCTTCAACCTTTCGGTCGATCAGGAAACAACCTGCTTGACTGCTTCTTTGACTGTAGATTTGAGAGGCAATCAGTCTTTTAAATCGATCGATCAAATCTTTGCTGCTTGACTGCAAAACTGATGAGCAATTTGTTTAGACTTGCGGTTGATCAACTGATCGACCAGTTCCTTTTATGTAAGCTGTTTTTGGTCGACCTCCTTGTTTGATTGCTCAACATCTTTCTACCATTTTGCAATTTTTGATTTCTCCAAGTCCCAAAATCATACATATTAACTACATGGACTTGAATAAACATGTTAGTACAACATAATATCCGTATTGAGGATATTTCCAATGAATATCAATATAAATATCAAGATGATACAATTAAACATATTTTATCAATAAACAACTTATAATTCCAATTAAAACATTTTTCATCCAAACCAAAGAGTCTAATGACACTTAGGCTAACAAGAATGATTGTAACACCCTGACTTTTTAAGTTTGATAATTATCAGGGTATTACCAATGACGTATTTTTAGGACTATAAATTAAGGAATAAATTGGATAAATTAGAATTAAAATATATGTTAATTTAATAAATTAAATTAGTGTGTTGAGATAAATAATTTAGAGTAAATAGGATTTATGAAAGAGTTATGGAATAATTTGGGATTACCATGTAAGGGGGAGATTTTATAAAGTTAATTAATTTGATTAAAGAGGATTAAGAAGAAATTTAGATCATTTTTTGGAATGAACAAATGAGAGAGAGAGGGAACGCCAGTGAGAGGGAGACGGCGAGAAAGTGAGATTCGAGAGAGATGGCGTCGGTGAGCGACGATCGACAACGACGTGGGCAAACTCCGGTGCGCGACGACCGGCGTGTGGCGAGCAGCTTCGGGTTTTGCGAGTCGCGACTGTGGTTGCGGGTCCCTGGCTCGCGAGTCTGAACGGTGAGACGACATAGGCTCGGCGACGGTCGACTGACGACGATGGAGCAGCGACGGCGAGGGGTTGACGACGGCAACGAGCTGGACGGCGTCTGGAAGGCAGGGGAGCTCTCTGGAGTAGAGGTCCGAGCCGTGAAGGGAGGAGTGGTGGCCGAGAGCTTCCTGGTCTATTGGTAATTATTTCTTCTCGGCTAGTTGGATTTTTGGCCTCTGTTATTGACTGGGTTTGTTAATTTTCATGGGTTGTGTGATGGAGAGAATGGAGGAAGAAGAGGAGAAGAACTCCCTGGCAGTGCAAAGCTCTTTGGAGTGAGCCGATGACAGTTGGTCGAGTTTCTGTTGGTGAGCTTCCTTCCTTGTTGTTTTGATTAGTGGGTTCTGTCTTCTGATGAGGCAGTGGATTGCTGAATTAGTGACTTGATGAAATAAGATGTTGTTGTTAAGTTACGATTTTGATTTGAAGGATGGGTTGGGGTATATAACTATTGGAAGTTTGCTGACTCAGATGGATGTCTAATTCCTGTTTTAAGTATTGTTTGGGTTAAGGGTGTTTTCGATGGAACATACTTGGTGAATGGGATTGGTTCTGTGTTGTGTTTACAACTTATTAATTATATTGGATTGGATTGGATTATGAAGTTGGTTTTAAGTTGTTGAATGATAATATACAGAAATTGTAATGTTGGTTGGTTGTAGATGTTATACTGCATGTTTTAGTTGAGCTAGGTGAAGTATGGAGCTCTAGTGATATGTAACACCTCTGCTAATGATTTAAGAGTGATCATATTGTCATATTAAAGAGTAATTATTCGCTGCTTACTAGAAACTGTTAAATGGGTTAAATGGTTAAGGGAGATATTGGACGAATGCTTTATATGCTATAGAGAGTTAGAATATGAAAGTTATACGTCATAAGTATTAATGATAGATGTTTCTAATTGTGAAGGTATCAGAAGAGAAGAAAAAAAATAAAGATTTGGCGCTAAACTGCATTAAAGATTTGAGGTAAGGAAAATGAGGTGTTTTGGCCATTAAGGCCCTACACCACAAGTATGGGTGGGTGAGTTAGTTTGTTATTGATTGTGTTGCTAATGTTCCGTAGAATTAGTGTTCTGTGATTTGTTGGCTTGTGAATGATGCTCTGTAATTCCTGGTTAGGTTCTGTGAATGTTTTGTGAGTTGCTATTGATTGTATTAATTTTCTAAATGTTAACTGTTAGAAAAAGTTCAATAGCTTTAATGATAATTGTGTGTTTACTTACTGCTAGTATTGGTTTGTGAATGTTAGTTGTTTGATAGTGTGGATGGTTAGCACTCTGTAATTTCTTGAGAACTAAGGAATGAACAAACGAAGGGAAAATGTCTAAGAAGTTAAGATGCACGAACGTTGTAGTTATTTCAGATTTTCATTGTTTTCTCTAAATGTGGGTTGTACGCTAGTTGTGGGATAATAAATGTAAAAGCCGTGAAATTTTTAAATAAGAAATTCCACGTGTAAATTTTTCGCGTTGAAAATTGGTCATAGCGTTGAGAAGTTGAGTGAATTGTCGTGTAGCGGCCACATACGCAAATTTGGTCAATTGGTCAAAGTTGGTAAAATTAGAATTTTTCGAACTAAATAAAATTTAGAGAATTAAATTGGGCTGATAATTGTTGTTTGGCGACGTTCAGGATACGTAGGAAGTGGGGTACGAAAGGATTAAAAATGTGGTATGCATAATTAAGATGTATGTGTGACATTAAGCAAATAAGTGAGATTTAAATTAAATGAAGTGGGTTAAATTGTAAAATTTAGAATGAAGACAAAAATAAAGTTAAATGGAGAAAAGAGATTTAAAGGGATTGAGAAGAGGGGGAAAACTCCCCCCAAATATTTTGGAGTAGCAAAGTACAGGGTTTAAGTTGTAAAAAAAATAAAAATAAAAATAAAAGAAAAATCGGAGAAGAGGAATAGGGTTCCTCTTCCCCGATTTTCTCCCCCTGCATACAGCCGAGAGAGGGAGAGTGACGGCGAGAGGGGAATCGCTTGAGTGATCGGTGAGCGCAGATGGTGACTGGACGACGACCGTCGACGTCGTCTGTGGCGTTCAAGCGGACAAGGAACTCCGCGAGTTGGAGGCGATTTTGAGCGAGCGACGTCGGCCGAGGCAGGGACGAGCGATCCCGACGTTCGTGAGCTTCGTTTAGCGGCGGAGCGTCTCCATCTGAGGCGATTCGGACAGTCACCGAGGACACCCTCCGCGACGGAATGTTGGCCGGAGCAGAGTTCCGATTCCGGCGAGTGAAAACGGAACTCCGACCTTGTTCTGTTGGTGAGGAAATTTTCAGTTGGATTGTTTATTTTGATTTTGCATTCTGGAATCGTTGCTGGTTGGTTAGTTTGGTGTTGTCTCGTTGTTTGGATTAAAAAACTCCTGCATTTCAGTTTTTTTTTGATGGACCTGTCGATATGTTGCTTCTGTTATAGTTGATAAAAATTGGTCTCTGCATGAAGATTCTGATTTCTAATAATGTGATGTTCTGGGTTAACATTTTCTGCTAGTTGGATGTGGAATTTTGCTTCGGTTGTGTGTTATAAATGTTGTCAGCTGAATGAGAAAAATGCCGAGGACTATGCCTTGTTTGTCACAAATTTTACAGGATAAAAACTTGGGTTAAATGTAAATGATATTTAGAACTTTCAAGTTTGTTATTTGTTGTAAGGATTGGTTCCCTTTTGAGATTATAATTCGGCCAAATGAATAAATGTTCCATGTGTTACTTAGTTTTTTGTTTGAGACGACCATTTAGAAACTGTACAGATTTATTGGAGGGTTGAGAATGAGAAGTTGATGATTGGGAGACTTTTAATTGGTTCTTTAATTGCTTGTTGGACAATATCGAGGTTGATAGTTTGTTTTGTTTTTGCTATTGTTTATCGTTTGTGGACTTGGAGATCCTAACTTGGGTTGCTATCTTGAAAAATGGATTTAATCGTTATTGGAGATTGTAATTGGAGATAGATATTGAGTTTGTGTCTATTGTGAAATAATGAATTGGGTTGAGATTCTGTTATAGTTATTCATGTGATAAAGTTGATCCTATTTAAGTTTGAGAGATATTTTGTGACATTGTTAACTGTTCAAGTGTTGCACAATATGTTAAGGATTAAGTGTTGTTTGGATGGTGATCCATTTAATTACCAAAGGATGAAGTTGGAGATCTGATTGGGCTTATTAAATGAGTCGTTTACACATATGTTGGGTTTTATCCCTGGTATAAGACTTCTCATTTATTTCTTGGGATTTGTTTATGAGAATTCCCATGTTTTATACATTTGCCAGACTTGGATGATTTCAGCGAGAGTGATACGATTTTTGTGTAGTTGGTTGCTCCGGTTGGTAAGGCAGACCGTCATCGAGGTTGGGATTTCTATACCTCTTGTGTTATATTGCATCCCCACCCGTTTTCAACATAATTATTTTGTGGAATACCACACTTGAAACAAATGACGGGGATTGTTCGACAGCACATCAGTTTTTATTAGTAGTATGTTTTCTTACGTTTAAATTCCGTACATGGTTTGAAATATATTGTGCATAGATCGAGGGACGGATTAGCTAGCCCCTTGAATACCTTCTTCTGCGTGAAGGTTGATTGTTTGGCGTATAAAAATATAGGTAGGGCATTGTGACGTGTCCTCAGGTTGAAACTCCTGAAAGTCGTAAATTAGTATGGGAGAGTGATGACGTCTCCTTGGGTCGCAAGCCCCTAAACTTGGCCAGGGTTTTTGTCACACGGATCAGACGGTTGCCATTCGCCAAGCCTTATTTATACCGAGTCCATATATGGCGAGCAATCATACCCGTTCTATTTTATCGTACGGATTGTCATCGCGGAGTTCTCGCCATTTGACCCCTAGATTAAGACGCAGAGTTCTCCCCATTGTTTGAAACCCCGTGGATTAGTTCTACCGACGCAGAGTTCTCGCGGGTAATCCGGGTGACGTGTTGGATCTACGGACCATCGTCATTTATACTTCCTCTTACCTTATAAGGTGTTGACGCCGACGAGTGTCCACCCATTCTCTGCTGTGTGGCGGGTGAGTCCATGAGTGACCACCCCTTTTCACTGATGATGTTTTGGATTGAAAAAATGATGATGGCCTATTTTACGAGATATAGTTGTCTATGTATACAACAAGTTTTGAATAAAAGCCTCATCGATGGCCCTTGGGTCGGTTTGTTAAAATGATAGAGTTTTGAAACGATTTAAAAATCCATGTACGGTAAAAAGAGAAATATAACTTTGTTTTCAAAAATATAGAAAAACCAGTTTTGCACGAGGTGCATTTAGTATAGCTATACTTTACTGAGTTAGTCACTCACCCCAAACGACTCCTCCCCCAAAAACTTCAGGTAAAGGCAAAGGGTAGCTGAGGATCGGGAGCTGAATCGTTTTATTATTTCTACTTGAGTGATTCATCGTTATTTGGTGAGGACATTTATGTTTCTATTTGGGTTGTAAACTTTAAACACTGTTGGATTTGGTCTGTTGCACAGTACTTGGATTTCATTTTAATGTATGCACTGTTATTTTCTCATGATCATTACTCGGACCTAGGCCCATATCTTTTGGGCCGTATTAAATACTTATAAGTCTTCCGCTAAACACACGCCTTGGGCTGGGTGATCGGGTTTTCTACGAGGATCGGGTCGCCTGACCCGGCGGTTCTGTTAGGGCCGTTTCCGGGTCGTGACAATAAACTTAGCTTGTAAATGTTTATTTTATGGTTCTGGACAGAAACCTTCTGATTTTAGTTTATATAAATTCATTAGTTAATTGTTAATTTATTTAGTTAATGGTTAATCAATTGAGCATGCTAATTAAGTAAAACAGGTATGAAATTAAATAACCAATCAACATGTTTAATTTGCTTGTGGTTAGTGTGTTCAATTAGCATGTTAAATTATCCGTATGTTAACTAAATGAAGTATTGAGCATGCAATAAACTAAGTAGGATAATTCGTACGTTGATTAATTAACTTGAGCATGATTAGATCAACTAGCGATTATTAATTGGATTCAAGCATGTACGCTAACTAGGAACAATAATTGTATGAGCATGAACATGTAACTATCTAGATTAATTAACTAGACGTTTAATATATTAAATGGAAATTTATTTAACAAGAGCATATTAAATTAATTAGGGAAATTGACAATGATCATGCTAAGTAACTTAGAATTAATTAGAGCGATTGATAAGATGAACATGTAAATCTGACTAAAGTAATTAGTTAGTAATCATCGAGAATTGAGTGTGTAAATCATCTAGAAAAATTAAGTAGCATAACTGTCGAGAATGAATGATAAATGTACGAAGCATGTAAACAGGTTAGGAAACTAACCAAGATAATTAATTAGAATGACAGACGTAATTAATCAACTGATTATGCTAATTAGTTATAACCATTAAATCAATGTGAGCATGTGATGCACATAGGATAGCTAAAGTAGATTTATTAACTAGAGATAAATATAGGAAGCATGTAAATGGACTAGGAAGTCGATTTGGAGAATTAGCATGTTAATAGCATTGTATTCTATTCACCCAAGCATGTTTCCTTATTTAAATTCATTATATTCAATTATGGTTGTTTACTTTTATATGAAATGTGTTTTACTTTCAGTATTATATGTGCAATTACATTCAATTACAATTACTGTTATTTCCTTTATATGCGCACTTCAATTACATAATCGAAGCTTTACTTTTTTAAAGAGTAGAATGATAAAGAGGATGAAAAGGGGATGAAGTAAGCGTGAGAGAGTTAATGGTTTCATTGATTAAATGAATGAATGCCTTATGAACGCTTTTATTATTGTTTTATTGTATTGCTTTCGATAGCTATGTAGTATAAAAGTATGAAATCAACGTAGGATCATGATAATAACAGATTAGAATAATCGCTTAGAAATATGAACCTAGGGCGCATGTAAATGATTATGAAAGAAACTAGGATATGGTAGTATGTCTTGAATCCTCCTTCTGAGCTTCGCTGTTTACCAGTTAATATTATGATTGTTTTCTATTGTGTGCTTTTAATTACACTATTTATTATATGCGCTTTTCATTTTGATTACTTTTATGTTAAATGTGCACTTCAATGATTATGAATGTTAATGTTGTGAAACATCATGCATCAGTTAGGTTGAGAATGTATGCTCACGCATCATGTAATAGAAACAAAGTAGGAAGTACTCCCACGGGGTGGTGCTCACATGCATGGTAAGGAAAGTAAAATGATAAGAAAAGACGAAGGAAAGGAATGGAAAGAAAAGGGAGTTAGAAGGCGGATGGGTAGCAGCCCCTATTCCAAAACGCGACCACACGATTCTAAGTACCATCCACTTATATACTAGGTGCCCTAGTCACCCCAATCCGATTTGGGATTCGTAAACCCTTTAGGACCCAACAATCCAACCCCCCTTAGGGGCCCGACACCCTGGTCGGCACGCTAGTAATGAGTTGACTTTGATACCACTGTAGCGTCAACCCACATCTTGGCATGTCAAAGATGGCGTAGGGCCCCTAGGGGGGGGGGGGGGTTTGGGTCCTAGATGGTTTGCGAATCCCACATCGGATTAGGCACCCAGTATATAAGCGGGTGGTACTTAGAAACGTGTGCACATACTTTGAGATGTAGGTCGTGACCCTTGTCCTAAAGGCAAAACCGTAAGAGTTTCGACCCAAAGCAGACAATATGCACTGGGCCTGGTGATGACCCACTTATCGTTACAGAGACAATGAGGCTACTGGCATTGCTAGAGAGTATGATCATTTCATGGCAAAATAAGAGTTGGTAGCAAAACTTTGGAGGTGCACAATGTAAGAAGAATTTGGACAATACTTATCAAAAGATGACATTAGAAAATAGGGAAAATGACAAATCAACCATCATCCTTTACTATTTGTGACAAACCAACCATCATCCTTTTTTGTTAACAAATTAACCACTAAACTATAGAAAAATGATGTTGCCAACATCGCTGTCACGTTTGCCGTTAAAAGCGATAATGTCGAGCCATAGCAGTTTGTATACAAACTGCCGCAGCACCATAGTTTTAAAAAAACCATATGACAATTTTGATGGCCCACCGCAGTTTCATACTAAACCACAACAGTGCGATGATAAACTATGGCGGCTTCAAATCATACCGCAGTGGTTTATCATCACACCGCGGCGGTTTCTTATGAAGCCACCGCGGTTTTGCGTGACTTGTTCTTTGATCCTCTATCGTATAAGATTTGATTGTGGGCGTCGGGCATGTTCACCACAAACAACCCTAGGTGAACCATCAAACTCTCAGACCTTCGTTCCACTGTGTAATCGAGACCAATGGATTCCCGCGCAAAGAAAATGTTGACCAAGCGAAAGGATGGTCCGTCGCAAACTCACCTGCAACCATAGGCTAAAACAACAGACTATGCCCGTCAACGCTATCAGCTTGTAACTGACCTTGCCGGTCAGCTTCACCAACCTGAACCTGCCACGGTGCAAGAAAGAGCACCCGCAGCGCAAGGAGCAACAACCACGGTGCAAGCTGGAGAAACCGACGTCGGGTACGATGGAGAAACCCCCACGATGCAATCTAAAGAAACCGCACCGGTGCAATCTGGAGAAACTACGACAGTGCAATCTGGCGGAATTGTGGCTTCGATCATAGGACGCTTGTCACGCCCTGGCCGTATCTCGTTCCCCAGTGGCCTCTTTACTCCACGGTTTGCTGGTGGAGTACCACGCTGTGGTATGCCTTGATTGTTCCGTCCTATCCTTTGATTAAATTCCCGCTGTCTCACCGCAATGGCTTCAACATCCTCTGCATCAAGTGCCCGAGCTACGATTGAGCATAAGGGACACCCCGAATACCTGCCAATCTAACGCCCCTCAAGATCTCCACCTTAAGTCATTGTACGAAATGCTGGACCTTGTGCCCATTATCATCCACTAGATGTGGAGCAAATCTTGACAATGACTCGAACTCCTGTATGTATTCTGATACGATCCCCGTCTAGTGTATCCTCATAAACTCCATTAATTTCTGATTCTGTATTGTGAAGCTAAAGTATTTCTCGTTGAACAATTCCTTGAAGTCCTTCCATGTGAGGGTCTTGATATCCAGCATTGGTTTCACAGAATCCCACCAAAAATGGAGCATCGCAGGTCAGCAAATATGTAGCACATCTTACCTTCTCGTTTTTCGGTATAGTAGCATACTCGAACATCTTTTCCAAAGAGTGAATCCATTCTTCCGCTCCCATGACATCCAAAATGTTACATTTGAAGGTAGGGGGTTTCAATTGTTTGAACCTTTCCCAGCCAGTTGTCATAGGTTCCATGATAGCATGGGGGTTTCCATTAGTATTGTCGTTTCCTCGCTCCATGAAATTCCCCATGAACTGGGCCTGTTGTTCTATAAATCGAGATTGGCGTTCAATAGCTTCGGTGATACGATCTAGAACCTCATCTCTTTCATTAGGAAGTGGAATATCGTTTCTTGCTCTTCGTGTCATTTTTAGGGTTTTCTACATTTTAATTAGAATAATGAATTAAGGGAATATAATTAAAATTTAAAGAAAAATTTAACTTACAATCAGAGAAGTATTCCACGATGAGCCTTGAGTTATCAGCAGTCTATAAAATCGAGTTTGAACTGGTTATGCTCTGATACCAATTGTAACGCCCAGTTTATTTGAAAATCATTTTTCTCTATTTAAAATTCGTGATATAAAACTTTTGCTTCATTTATTAGATCATATGAAATAATAAATCTCAATTTGAAAACATATCAGAGTTATATTAAGCATAAATAGATAATAAAACATAGTTTAGGTTTTTACAATAAAAGTCCATGAATACAAAACATTTATTAAATTCCAAATATCCAATATACTATGAGCCACAACCAATCAGGTTGAACCCGGCTGATAACCCAAGGGATTATCCTGAAATATCTCCTCCTCAACTAGCACACAAACATCATTATCACCTACATCACGGGGAATACAATGAGCCTAACACTCAACAAGAATTAGAATGAATGCAGTGTTAATGCTTTATGCGTGATCATACAATGTATTTACAAAAAAGAACCGTATCTTTTTTGTTAATCTAAGAGTCGGATACGTCTTATGGTTATGTTGCTATCCGTCACTCCTACATGGAGATACATCCTATGGCCTCACTATCATGATCGTCGCCGCACTCCTTTGTTAGAGACGTTGGGGATTTCAATACAAATGAGGATACATCCTATGGTCCATGTGGTTAACCGTCACAGCGATGGGGAGATACATCCTATTGTGTTCCCACCGATGGACCGTCACCAAATCTCTCAAACCCCCACAAGCCTATTTACATAGATTAAGTATGACATACATTATGTTGACAATTTCATAAGCTCTAGGTATGATGCATGAATGTAATTATAGTTCACAAAATATTAGGAAAATTAACCAACAATATTAACAATTTACGAAAAGAAATTTAAAGACCTATTATCTTATCACTTTCGTTAATTTGACAATAATAATTTTAAATTTTATTAACATTTAGGTTTTAGGAATTCAAGGTAACAATCCAACTTTGCAACAATACTCCAAGCAGAAAAAATCACAAACAACCCATGATGTAGGGTTTTCTCTGGCCAACTACACTCTAATTCTTACCTTTGTAGAATATTCCTTTGTTCCTTAACATTTTTAGCTCTTATCCTTTCTTTCTTTATCGTTAATACCTTCACAATAATATTTACCAATTAAAATGCATTATTTATTATTCTGTTTCTTTTTATTAATCGTGGATAGTACTGATCAAGAATATTCCCAAGAAAGAATGCCCGGCGATTCTCCTTAGACAGAATATCATTTTCAAGTAATTTCTCAGGAAAAACTGGAGGTTCACAACGGTCCTCATTAAATACCAGCCTCATTAAATACCATTCTCCTTATACTAAACTTGCTTACACAGTACAATTACACCACTAATATTATATAATATTGCGATAATAACGATATTATATTTTCAATTAATATTTCTAAAATAATATTGTGATAATAACGATAATATATTAAACTAGTAATCATCAACTAAATATTTAAGAGGGACAGAAAATCGTTACCAAAGTTTCTAGGGCGATCGCGTAATTCCTTTCCTTCGGATTCCCCGCTTATGGCCAAAGTGACATTTCCACCCTTGAACTTTACTACCCCAAACCTCACAATTTTCTCTCCAAAGCCTCACAACTCACTATCTCATTCCTTCTCTCCTTTCTCCTCTTCCCTTCAGTGTGGTTTTTCTTCGGCCAATTCATGCCTATTTATAAGCATTCTTCCTTTCTCCAGCAGCTGCTAGCAGTGGAGAAAATAGGTGAAAGTTAGGCGAGCATTGAGTGCAGCAGAAAATGTGTCGGCAATCCGTGAGTCCAGTCTCAACACATGCTATCAGTCTTGGGGATGCTGCCGCAACAATGTAAAAACATTGCGTCCACTTCTTCTGAAAAATTCATTTCCTGTTGAAATCAGTGGTTCCGGTCGCATGCGTCATTCCAACTGAAACTACGCCAACGAGACGCAACCGGAGCTGAAGAAAAATGCTGCAGATTTTCAATCCTTCAAATGACACCGTTTTTAAAATTTTTCATTTTAATTTATAAATTCTTCAAATAACTTCTCAACCCATTTTTTCACAATTAAATCTAATAATTCTCATAATTTCTCAATCAATACATAACATTAAATTACCCAACTTTATACTTGATTATTTTTTTTAATTCTTATATGGAAAATCGGGTAACACAACTTAACCAAAAATCATTTTAAAATTTCCAAAATTCATTTATGATATATATTTGAGCCTGATAAAATTCTACGGTATTACATCTCTCCCCCCTTATACAAATTTTGTCCACAAAATTTAGTTAAATAGCTTTGGATATTTGGCTTCCATGTCTTCTTCCCTTTCCTATGTAGCTTCTTCCGTTGAATGATTTTGCCATAATACTTTGACCAATGAGATCTATTTATTTCGAAGTTCATTTATTCTTGAGTCTAATATTTGAATGGGCTTCTCTTTGTAGCTTAAATTGTTATGTATTTCCACATTGGCAGGTGGTACCGTCCGATTTGGATCTCCAAGGCATTTTTTAAGCATCGATATATGAAAAATATTGTGGACTCCCTCCATGGAGGTTGGTAGTTGCAACTGATATACTACATTTTTTTATCTTTTTGTTATGGCAAAGGGTCCAATATATCACGGACTCAGCTTCCATTTTCTTCTAAACCGCATGATTCTTTTGAAAGGTGATACTTTTAGGAACACAAAATCATCTTCGTTAAATTCCAAGTTCCGTCGACGGTGATTGACATAACTCTTCTGGTGACTTTGAGCAGCCAAAATTCTTTGTTTGATAATCGTGACGGATTTAGTGGTTTGTTGTATCTTGTCTGGACCAAAAATTCAGCTTCGCCCGTCTCGCTCCAATATAATGGGGATCTACACTTCCGACTATAAAAAGCTTCGTATGGTGTCATTCCAATAATTGCCTGAAAACTATTATTATAGGCAAATTCTACCAAGGGTAATAGTTTTCCCATCCAAGTTGGAACTCTAGTACGTAAGCGCGAAACATATCCTCAAGAATTTGAATGGTGTCTTCACTTTGACCGTCTGTTTGTGGATGAAAGGTTGTACTAAACTTTAATTCCGCGCCCATGGCTTTATTCAAGATTTTCCAAAATGCAGATGTAAACTACAGATCCCAATAAGATATAATTGAGACCGAAACTCCATGTAATCTCTTTAATGTATAAATCTGCAAATTGATTCATTTTGTATGTCATCATTACGGGCAAAAAGTGAGCAACTTTGGTCAGCCTGTCCACAATTACCCAAATTGCATCATGTCCTCTTGCGATCTTGGGTAAACTGGTAATAAAATCCATGGTAATATTCTCCCATTTCAATTCTGGTATTGATATTGGTTGTAATAATCCACCAGGTCTTTGATGTTCAGCCTTAACTTGTTGACAAACGTGACATAATGCTACATACTGAGCGATTTGAAACTTCATCGTCGGCCAATAATAATGTACCTTGAGGTCCTTGTATATTTTATTACATCCAGGATGAATGAAAAATTTTGAAGAGTGGGCTTCCTTCAATATAGCCAATCTTAATGATGAGTACGCAGCTATATACCATCGATTTTTAAATTTCACAATCCCATCAGCAGACATTGTATAGTCATGAAACTTAGGCAGAGTAGGATTTAACTTGAAGTCTTCACACTGAGCATCTGTCTGCTGAGCTTCTTTAATTTTCTCCAATATAGAAGGCTTCAAAGTTAATGCTGACAGAATTTCAGCTAACGACATGGGAATTATTTGTACATCCAATTCTCTAATGTCTTTCTGGAGTCCTACGAGCATCTCATCACACAATAAACTCATTGCAGCGACCTTTTTGCTTAAAGCGTCAGCTACTACATTTGCCTTCCCGGAATGGTATTTAATCTCACAGTCATAATCTTTTACGAATTCCAACCATTGCTGTTGCCTTATATTAATTCCTTCTGCGTAAAAATATACTTTAGACTCTTGTGGTCCGTATAAATTTCACATCGTTGACCATAAAGATAATGTCGCAAAATTTTTAAGTGTGAAAACAACTGCGGCGAGTTCAAGGTCATGAGTAGGGTAATTGGCCTTGTGTGGTTTAAATTGTCTCGAGGCATAGGTAATTAATTTTCCATTCTACATCAGAACCCCACCGAGTCCACTTTTGGATGCATCACAGTAGATACAGAAATTACTCTCTTCTATAGGTAGGGTCAATACTGGCGCTGATGTCAGCCGACACTTTAATTCGCTAGACCACCAGAATCTCACATTCTTCTTAGTCAATCGGTGAGAGGCATGACAATTTTTGAAAATTCGCTGATAAAACGTCTGTAATATCCAGCCAAACTGAGGAAACTTCTAACATCACTCACATTTTTTGGCTGTACCCATTTAACAATGGCATGAATCTTTACCGGATCCATAGCAATACCTCCCTTAGAGATAACGTGGCCAAGGAAAGTAACTTCCTTAAGCCAAAATTCGCACTTGGAGAATTTTGCATAAAGTTGGTGCTTCTCCAAAATAGATAAAGTGATTTTTAAATGTTCATAGTGCTCTTTTTCCAACTAGGAATATACATGAATATCGTCGATGAAAACAATAATGAATTTGTCTAGATCATCTTTGAATATCCTATTAATCAAATCCATGAAAGCCGTAAGGGCATTGTCAGCTAAAAGACATTACCAGAAATTCGTAATGCTTATATCGTATTGAAATGTTGTCTTGGGTATATCTTCTGGTTTAACTTTCAACTGATAATATCCCGATCGGAGGTCAATCTTTGAAAATATGTAAGCACCACATAGCTGGTCGAATAGATCATCAATTTGTGGTAAAGGGAATCTATTTTTAATCGTAACTTTATTCAGTTCACGATAGTCTACACACATCCGTTGTGATCTATCTTTCTTCTTTACGAATAAGACCGGAGCTCCCCAAGGTGAGAAACTCGGGCAAATGAATCCTTTGTTGATCGATTCCTTGAGTTGGATCTCGCGTAACTCAGCAGGTGCCATCCGGTAAAGATTCTTTGAAATTGGTTTTGTGCCAGGATATAGGTCTATTATGAATTTGATCTCTCTATTAGGTGGCAGTCCAGGGAGATCGTCTAAAAAAACTCTCGGAAAGTCCTATACTACCATAACATCCTCGACCTTTATCACTGACTTGACAGTGGCATTCATAATGTTCACAAGGAATCCTTCACATCCATGCTTCATCAGTTGATCTACCTTGAGTGCAAAAATAACCGCCAGCTTGTCTTTTTCCTTGATTCCACGGAGGATGTGATGTTCACTGCCAAAAGGATATGGAAGTGGACCTCACGTCTTATACAGTTAACGATTGACCGGTTCTGGGTTATCCAGTCCATACCAAGAATAATATCAAACCCCTTTATATCCATAACTAGAAGATCAACATGGAATTCCTGACCATTTATTTGTACTACATAAGCTTCCAAAACACCACTATAGAAGGTACGAGTACCCTATACCCATTTTTAGAAATACCAGAGGGACAATTTGCTTTTGCACAAAATTTTGTTAAAATGAATGAATGAGTAGCCCCAGTATCAAATAAAGTGTAAGCGGCCACATTGTTGACATATATAGTACCTAGGTGTTCAGGGAAAGCTATTTATTTATGTGTGAAAATCCATCAGGATATGGGGATCATTTTGATTTCATATAAAAGTAAAATAAATTATAACAATTTTTTGTATACCTGATATAACTGTGGATAGTTCCTCCTCTTCCTCGTTCCCATACAGCGAGAACACATGCGGAGCTACACCGCCAAATCCACCAGCGAAGGATGGACAGTGTCGCGCCACATGCCCGGGTTTCCCACACTTGAAGCATCCTCCTGCACCGAGTCTGCATTGTCCTTGATGGTGCTTTTGACATATCGGGCACAACTTGGGTGGATCAGTAATGGCTTCAATCACAGGACGCTTGTCACGCCCTGGCTGTATCTCGTTCCCCGGTGGGCTCTTTACTTCACAGTTTGTTGGTGGAGTACCACGCTGTGGTATGCCTTGATTATTCCATCCGATTCTTTGATTAATTCCAGCTGTCTCACTACAATGGTTTCAACATCCTCAGCATCAAGTGCCCGAGCTACGATCTGAGCATAATAGACACCCCGAATACCTACCAATCTAACTCCCCTCAAGATCTCCACCTTAAGTCCTTGTACGAAATGATGGACCTTGTGCCCATTATCATCCACTGGATGTGGAGCAAATATTGACAATGAGTCGAACTTTCGTATGTATTTCGATACGGTCCCCGTTTGGCGTATCCTCATAAACTCCATTAATTTTTTATTTTGTACTATGAAGCTAAAGTATTTCTCGTTGAACAATTTCTTGAAGTCCTTCCATGTAAGGGTCCTGATATCCAATGTTGGTTTCACAGAATCCGACCAAAATTGGGCATCGCAGGTCAGCAAATATGTAGCACATCTTACCTTCTCCTTTTCCTGTATAGCAGCATACTTGAACATCTTTTCCAAAGAGCGTATCCATTCTTCCACTCCCGTGACATCCAAAATGTTATCTTCGAAGGTAGGGGGTTTCAATCGTTGGAACATTTCCCAGCCAGTTGCCGCAGGTTCCATGATAGCATGGGGGTTTCCATTCCCGTTGTTGCTTCCTCGCTCCACGAAATTCCCCATGAACTGTGCTTGTTGGTCCATAAATCAAGATTGGCATTTAATAGCTTTGGCGATATGATCTAGAGCCTCATCTCTCTAATTGGGAATTAGTATATCGTTTCTTGCTCTTCGTGCTATTTTTAGAGTTTTCTACATTTTAATTAGAATAATGAATTAAGGGAATATAATTAAAATTTAAAGAAAAATTAAACTTACAATTAGAGGAGTATTCCACGATGAGCCTTGTGCTATCAGCAGTCTATAGAACTGAGTTTGACCTGGCTATGCTCTGATGCCAATTGTAATGCCCATTTTATTTGAAAACCGTTTTTCTCTATTTAAAATTCGTGATATAAAATTTTTGCTTAATTTATTTGAACGTATGAAATAATAAATCTCAATTTGAAAACATATCAGAGTTATATTAAGCGGAAATAGATAATAAAACATAGTTTAGGTTTTTACAATAAAAGTCCATGAATACAAAATATTTATTAAATTTCAAATATCCAATATACTGTGAGCCACAACCAATAAGGTCGAATTCGGCTGATAACCCAAGGGATCATCTTGAAATATCTCCTCCTCAGCTAGTAAATCAACATCATCATCACTTACATCACGGGGAATACAATGAGCCTAACGTTCAGCAAGATTTAGAATGGATGCACTGCTAATGCTTTATGCGTGATCATACAATGTATTTACATAAAAGAACCGTATCTTTTCTGTTAATCTAAAAGTCAGATACGTCCTATGGTCATGTAGCTATCTATCTCTGCTACATGGAGATACATCCTATGGCCTCACTATCATGACCGTCACCGCACTCCTTTGTTAGAGACGTTAGGGATTTCAATACAAGAGAAGAGGATACATCCTATGGTCCACGTGGTTAACCGTCACTCCGATGAGAAGATACATCATATGATGTCCCCACCGATGGACCATCACCAAATCTCTCAAACTCTCACACGCCTATTTACACATATTAAGTATGACATACATTATGTTGAAATTTTTATAAGCCCTAGGTATGATGCATTAATGTCAATTATAGTTCACAAAATATCAGGAAAATTAACCAACAATATTAACAATTTATGGAAAGAAATTTAAAGACCTATTATCTTATCACTTTTGTTAATTTGATGATAATAATTTTAAGTTTTATTAACATTTAGGGTTTAGGAATTCAAGGTAACAATCCAACTTTGCAACAATACTCTAAGCAGAAGAAATCACAAACAACCCATGATGTAGGGCTTCCTCTGGCCAACTTCACTCTAATTCTTACCTTTGTAAAATATTTCTTTGTTCCTTAGCATTTTTAGCTCTTATCTTTTTTTTTCTTTATCGTTAATACCTTCACAATAATATTTACCAATTAAAATCTATTATTTATTATTCAGTTTCTTTTTATTAATCGTGGATAGTACTGATTAAGAATATTCCCAGGAAAGAATGCACTTGGCGATTCTCCTTAGATAGAATATCATTTCCAAGTAAGTTCCCAGGAAAAACTGGAGGGTCACAATGGTCCTCATTAAATACCAGTCTCCTTTACTTACACAGTACAATTACACCACTAATATTATATAATATTGCGATAA
>CM039480.1:24325822-24515487 GCA_022433065.1 Begonia loranthoides | reverse complement strand
ATGAGCATGCAATTTAATTAGGATAATTAGCTAGAATAATAATGGTAATTCTATTTGAGCATGTTTAAGTAACCAGTTGTCTAATTCAATCGTTAATCACATCATTGAGCACGTTAACTAACTAAGATAATAACGATAGATCTAAGTTATGTCATGTTTATTTGATTGAGCATGTTTACTTTATTAACTAACTTAATAGTCGTGAAATAGCAAATTCGTGCATACTTAACTGGTTGTGTAAATTAATCCTCAAGTATGTTAATTAACTTAACGAGTGTTCCATTAATAATTAGTCCAAACATGTTTACTGTGTTAATTAATCAATTCACGATAACTAGTTAACAACGATAATTAAGTATGCTTGAATTAATAGAATAGAAGTATGTAATCCGAACATGTAAATTGACTAGAATAACCAATCACAATCTTGAGCATATAAATTGATTAGGATAACTACTTAGCATAATAATTGTAATTCTACCCGAATATGTTAATTTACTCTTATTAAGTAATACGAGCTTGTCTAATTAGTTGTGTAATAAATAATCAATCCTTGAGCATGTTTAGTAATTAGTATGTTGAATTAGTTGAGCATGTCCGCACATTAATCAACTCGAGCATGATTAATCAATAACTAAACCTTGAGTATGTTAACTAATTTGTTGAGCATGTAATTAACTAGGGTAATAACTAGACTATTAAATATAGCATGTTTGACTAATTAAAATAAGAGTATGCTTAACCAACTAGAATAAGGATTTCCGATTTACAAGCATGTTTCCATTATTCGTTGTCTATAGTATGTTTCCCTGTTTAGCTTAGCTTAGTTCAATGAGCATGTTTAGTTAAATTGTAATTTGTCGTATGTTACTTTATTGGCTCATCTTGTTCACTCACTGCTTCAATTCGATATCATAATTGTTTCATGTATTTATGTATGCTTCCAATTATTGTTATTCATTATGCACGAGTTCAATTATAATACTTTTACTTCAATGCGCATTTCAATTTCAGTTGATGTACGTTATAATGCATTATGTATTATGTTAATAGAAACCAAGTAGGGGGTACCCTCTTGGGGTGGTACCCACATGCATGAGTGAGGAAAAATGCTAAGAACAATAATGTTTCAGGATGGGCGAGACACGCCTATCACTAAGAGAAACCCTCTAGTGGGATACGCCTGAAGGGCAGAAACCTTAAAGGCAGGATACGCCAGAAGGGGAGGAACGTTGAAGGCGAGATACACCAGAAAGGGGATGACCAAGGGAGTTGGGGTAGATGGGTAGTCCAGATCTAGCCTAGCAGTAAAGATACACCCTCACCTAGTCGGGAAAGGGACTAGCATGCGCACAGGAGGTTAGAAGCGATCAACTAGGCCATCACAACCTCCAATCCCCAGCTCGAAGTACGAGTGAAGAACCAAGAACCAATGAACGTAATAAAAGAGTTGGTTTGGGTGGCCCCCATTCCAAGAAGAATTAAAGAGAGAGATATGCATAATTATTTTCTCTCATTTCTTTACTAAGCCTTTAGGCTTACAATTACTTGTGGTGTAGGTATAACGACGAATAGATAATAAGTAGACAAAAAACACATAATGAAGTAAGGATGGATGATTTGCACACGCGAGACTCGGGGCTGACCAGGCAAAGAAAAGAATGAGTAAACGATTGTAGTCATATTTAATTATTCTATTGTACTCCATTGTTTAGATTTCCTTTTAAATGATTTAAGTACGCTTCTGCCATGTTTTATGATGATTTATTTTATAACGCTTCTGCACACTTTATCAATTGGTTTTCATAATGAGTTTAAAGAAATAGTCAGTAGCGATTCGGTTAGATGCACTCTGATATGTTTTGTTTTAAAAAGAAAGAAATTTCAAATTTTACGCATTTTAACGATTTACGAAAATCCGGGTCGTTACAATATATAAATTCTCCAAATAACTTCTTAACCCATTTTTCCACAATTAAATCTAATAATTCTCATAATTTCTCAATCAATACTCAAAATTAAATTACCTGACTTTATACTTAAATATTTTCTGATTATTTTTCTTAATTATGATATGGAAAATCGGGTAATACAACTTAACCGAAAATCATTTCAAAATTTTCAAAATTCATTTATGATATATATTTGAGCCCGATAAAATTTTGGGGTATTACAGGTGCACTAGTCTGTTTCCAACACATTGCAGCGGGTTTTCACTTCCCACTCTTCATGACAACTTATGTGAAGGAACAATATGAAGCTGATATTAAACATCGTTCAATTATTGTTTCTAAAAGAGTAGATTTAGAGTCCTTGGCAGAGTTTGGAATTCAACAATTGTTTGAGGGGGCTGGCTTAGGCGGTTTGTGCCAAATAGGGGGAAGTTATTGTGAGAGGATTGTGAGGCTGTTTTATACAAATTTGGAAGTGTCCACTAAGCCATTAGAAGTCCGCACTTATATGTTTGGACAGGAGTTGAGGCTGACTCCCAACGATCTGAACGTGATGCTTGGATATGTGATGGAGGGACCAAACGATTAGTATTACCACTTGTCTCGGGAGCCACCTTTCATCAAGCGAGGAGATGAGTTGTCAATGCTTAAATTGTTGCACTGGGATCTCGAGATTTGTGCATACAAGAAGCCAAAGGGCAAAGAGCTCAATGTCATAGCCTGAGTGATCCACATCATCACGACATACACCATTTAGCCTCGAGATGGACATCAAGACCATGTTAGCTGCATGGATCTCTATTTACTCAAGAAGGTGTTCACTAGGAAAAATGTGGATATCGGATATATCATTTTGAGGCACATGCACGAGGTGCTCAACAACCCAGCCAAGAGTCTGCAATTCAACTGGCTTATCCAAAGGATTGTTGAGCAGTCTGGGATACCTATCTCGGAGGATGAGCTGAGAATCAAAGAGACGGCCTCAGACGTCTATAACAGATTGAAAGTGGACAGAATGGGCCTCAACAAAGTTGAAGGGGAATGGGAATGCAAAACCCAGAAGAAGCGAGGTAAAGTGGCTCAGCCTTCAACCCCCTCGGAGGAATAGCCTCCAGCATCGCCCCCTCCTCAGACATCTCATTTTACTTCGATGCCTAAGAAGATGTCCAACTGGATGCGCAGGATGGAGGAGCTCTATCAAATGGCGCTGACTCCTCCATCATGTGCTGAACAGAATAGAAATGATGGAGGAGCACCTTCAAATGGCGCTGCTCCAAATTAAAAAAAAATAGAGGAGCAACGTTAAACGATGCTGCTCCAAATGGAGGAGCAAGCAGAAGAGTGCCATCATGAGATGTTGGCAGCATTTCAAAGAATGGAGCAGCGAGCAGCCCCTCCAACAGCCCCTTTAGCAGCCTCTCCATCGTCCTCTGAAGCAATAGAAGCCACAAATCGCTTGTAAGTTATTTCTTTTGTACGCAAAGTCTAGTTTTTACTTTATTTGCGTGTGACGTAATGACGTGTCTGAAATTTTCAGCTCCATTGCACCAAGAGGCATCACCATGGTGTCAGGTGGATCGCAGACTCCGCCACTAAAACTTACGCGCGTGATATATCATCAATTTGGTTATTTATGTGTGTTTGCACTTATTCATGCCTTATTAGTCTAACAGTCTCTTATCAATGTTTTTTGTGGCCATGTGAACTGATGAATATTTTCAAGACGTATGTTTATGCAAATACTCGAAAGAACGTGGAGACGTGCGCAATTCTTTCAGGAAAGCTGGTCGATGATGAGTACAACATCACTGAAATCATCTTCCAGCAGCAAAAAGAGACGGCAAACACTGTGAGAATTACGCTATGTTACATTAAGTAGTTCAGAAGGTGTTATATTAGTACTCATTCGTGCAGTGCATTCTTTGTATGCAGTGCAATGTGTTGAACGAAGAAGAATACTAGCAAGTTCAAGTGGACAAATCGCTCCTTACACTAGGGTGGATTCACGTAAGTAAACTTCTTGCGATTCCGGGTTGTCGTTCATGTTTCAACAGTTTAATGTGTCCTTCTTTTGCATTTTAGACACATCCAAGGTAAGGGTGTTTTATGTCGTCCCTAGACCTGCACACTCATTTCCCTCACTAGATGTTGCTGCCGGAAGCAATTGCGATCGTCGTATCGCCAAAGGACAAAAATTGGTATATCTCTTCCTTGTGTTCATTCATATAACTTTATGCTTATGTGCTGATTTATTCCTTTGTATTTCAGCCCCCATGCCATCTTTCGGTGTACGAGTCCAGGTTGGAGGTGATCCGACAGTGCAAGGACAAGGCGGACTTCCACGAGCATGATGATGAACCCCTGAAGGGTACTTTGTACGCCAAAGCATCTCATGCACTAGTGGACCCGCATTTTTCTTTTTTGATCATAGATTTGCGGAAGAAACGTGTCAAGCAGCAATCTTAGGATAGTTGGGATGTGTAGGGATACTGACGTTGTTGTACATACTAAAGAATTCATTGACTCTTTCCTTGTTTATGTTTTCTTTTATTTTGTTGGATGATATCTGTTGGGAAAAATATTTGTTGGGAAAAATATTTGTTTTGATAATGTCGCAGGGGGGATAGACTAAAAAGAAGAGAAACTCTTGCAAAATTTTCAAAATTTGTCTTAAGATTACAACAATAATAATTCAATTGAATTATAACCAAATTTATCAAACCAATATATCAATTAAATTACAACAATAATGTGTATTACAACTGCAAACCAAAGTGACTGTTAACTATTCATCGAAACCCAACATACATCATGTACAATAGTTTAGAGGTTCTACATTAGCTCTAATACATCACGTTGTCTTCTCTAATCAAGGAAGGTTAAGGTCCATATTTATGTATGTTAGTGTTTGTGGGTCTTGCGCATCATACTCATGCTGAACACTTTACAAATGAAATTAACATAGTTCAACTAACACTTGAAAATGTATACGTGATAATGGGCGCATCTGTGTCTCAAGAACTATGTCGGGAACTGTTTCGGCAACTCTCTCAGGGACTGTCTCGGGAATTATGTCAGGCACTGTCTCGGGGACTCTGAAACCCATAAATGTGTCCTCTGACCTTCCTTTGCCGCCTCTGCCTCTATTGCCTCTGTCGCCACATGCACTGGACTCGCCTCCATCTTTGAACGTGCGGGAATTGTGCCCCACACCCCCACACCGGCAACAGGTCATGTTCATATGTCTTCTAGGCAGCATTGTTCGGCTTAGGGCCTCGTCTACATCCCGTATTCTATGTTTGCGTGGCCTTCTTGGAAGCCTTTTAAATGGCGGTGGGATAATTGAATCAAGATGCGTAACAGGAGGCCACATGATTTGTCCATTGACGGGGAGACCAAGTGGGAGTACATCGCCATGTATGTTTCCCGATGATAGCACGCATGCACAAATTCCTCAAAAGAACTTCTCATGAAGTGAATGCACGAGACTACATGGACACACAGGATGACGGTCAACTTCCATCGGTAACAGCTACACATACGCCTATCCAAATCAACAGAGTACAGTTCGTTACCGTTGCTGACCTGAAACTGGGCAGCTCCTGAAAACTGGGGGCTCCAATTTTGACAGGCAAGTTGTAATTTGGCAAGTCGGTTGTTGATCTGCGGACACAAAAGGTCCGTTGAGCAAGCCATCTTTTCATTTTTTTATGATCCTACCCATGATGCCCTTTCATATGATCTCAAACATGCTTAGAATCGGTTTGTCCCAAGCTAGTAGGATGCAAGCGTTGAAGGACTCGCTGAGGTTGTTGAGGCTTATTGTCGCACTTGGGGATGGAGGAGAAGACATGTTTGGCCCAACATCTCGCATCTATTCCTCGTAGATAATGGGTTGCGGGGTCAAGCAAAAATAACTTCGTCATTTCTCTCTCAAATTGCTTCTCTGTTGTGGCTCTAGATGTCTCCCACATTGCATCCTTGAACAACCTGCCTTTAAATTGTTTTTGAAAATTGCCATACAGGTGTCGGATGCAAAACCGATAGTCTGCTTGGCTTGCCACCTCTCTGACAGCTGGCACTAGCCCATATAAAGATTCATAGTATGAGTCAAACATTAGTACACAACACATAACATAAACATAAAAGGTAAAAGCAATCAACCACACCTTTTGTAGGTCAGAAATAATTGTCCACCCATTGCGAGTAGGGGTGTTTTGATCGTCAAGCAATAATTCTATAAACCAACTCCAAGAAGCCCTATTTTCTGCTTCAACCACTGCTACAACAATGGATACATTCCATCGTTCTCGTCGATGATGATAGTAGTGAGCAGCTGGCCTGGAGTCGCTCCCTTCAAGAGGCAATCATCCAAACAAATAACCGGTCTACCACAGTTTGGCATGGTCATCTTGTATGCAGCCAAACACATGTACATTCTTTTAAATGCACTTATCTCTTGGTCAACATGCACCGAGCTTGCAGGATTAGACCTCCGAATCTCCTCAGCATAGGACCATATGAGCTTGTATTGCTCATTGTCATCCCCTTCGTTAATTTTTTTTGCCGCATTTCTTGCCCTTCTAGCAAGGCTGGGTGTGATGTTGATGTTAAAGTCCTTCCTGACTGTCTCAATTATGGAATAAAGGTTCCAGTCGCCTTGAATTTTAAATCTGTTCAAGTAATGCACTGTCACCCATTTGGTAGAGGCATGACGGCTTTCTATCTTTTTTGAGCAAGTGTGAACGTTGTTGTAGCACTTTATTTGAAACGTCATTTCACATTGCATTTTTAGGTGTGCAGCGGCCATGTGCATCCTTCCTAGAAGGTAGCCCTCAACCGATGTACGTCACTGTAAGTGAATTTTATCCCGTACTCATTCTTCAACACATGAACGACAATTTCTTCTCTAATTTTATTCAGTGAACTATACTTTTTGTCAAGCCCCATACTAGCAAAGATGCATTCTGCTTGTGGTGGGCGTTTAGGCCTACTCTCAACCATGTCCATGTCTTCGTCACTACTGGATTCGCATAATGAACGGAGCTCCTCCTCGTCCTCCTCCTGTAGAGTTGCCAAGACAGAATGCAACACTATCGTAGATTCGTCTCCAATTCCACGTATCTCATTGGCAAAAAATGTGGCTGTGAGCCCTACTTCAAATTGACGGTTAATAACAAATTTCTTAACACTCCGAGATGTCATTTGGTGTTTAATCAATTCTTCAACTTTGTCAAAATGCGGTTCACTTCAGCTCTCAAAAATCTCTAGGGTTCGCTAATCGCTGACAAAATGTCTCAGAAAATCGCGAGGAGTATATTGTGTATTTGTACAAGGCGAAAGAGGCACCTTAAACCATGATGGTTCATCTAGTAAACCGCAGCGGTGTGACAATAAACCGTGAGAACTTCATAAAAAACTATCGCGGTGTGATGATAAACTATTGCGGTGTCATATGAAGCTGCTACGGTTTATCGTCACATTGATGCGGTTTAGTATGAAGTCTCGAAGGACCTTCAAAATTGTCGTACGGTTTTTTTTTAAACTATGGAGCAATGGCCCGCTGCGGTTTCAAATCAAATCACAGAGTTTGTGATGATAAACTGCTGCGGTGTCATATGAAGCCGTCGCAATTTATCGTCACACTGTTGCGATTTGATTTGAAAACGTGGCAGACCATCAAAATTATCGTGTGTTTTTTTTTTTTAAATTATACAAATCGCCACAGACATTATTATTTTTTAGGGAAAATGACAAATCAACCATCGTGGTTTCCGGTCAATGACAAGTCAACCACTGTGGTATATTTGCTAACAAGTTAACCACTAACGTATGAGAAATTGACAAATCCAACATCACACTCAAGTTAACCCAGGCAAAACTGTGTGGACACCGCAAACAAGTGCCTGGACGCCGCCCAGGCAAAACTGCCTGGACGCCGCAAACAAGCGGCGTCCAGGCTTTTTGTTTGCCTGGACGCGCGGCGTCTCTAGAGCTCTCTATTTGTCATCCATGGCGTTCTCGATCAATTGTGTTTCATGGTTACTTCGAATTCGTTATGTATATGGTTTACGAATGCAATGTTTTTATTGGTTTTTTGACCTCTGCATCTTCAAAGTAGCATAACTTTTGCTACGGATGTCGGAATTGGGCGCAGAAGGTATCAAATCGAAGCTCTCTGAGAGCTCTATAATTATCATTGAGTAAACCCCAAGACTGCCTTTTTTAGCCCCAAAATCAATCGTTTAAGCCCTCAAATTTGCGATCAAACATTTGCTTAGTTTGGAAAAATGTTTGATCGCAAATTTGAGGGCTTAAACGATTGATTTTGGGGCTGAAAAAGGCGGTCATGGGGTTTACCCAATGATGATAATAGAGCTCTCAGAGAGCTTCGATTTGATACCTTCTGTGCCCAATTCTGACATCTGTAGCAAAAGTTATGCTATTTTGAAAGTACAGAGGTCAAAAAACCAATAAAAACATTGCATTCGTAAACCATATACATAACAAATTCAAAGTAACCATGAAACACAATTGATCGAGAACGCCATGCATGACAAATAGAGAGCTCCAGAGACACCGCGCGTCCAGGCAAACAAAATGCCTGGACGTCGCTGGTTTGCGGCGTCCAAGCAAAGAAAATGCCTAGACGCCGCTGGTTTGCGGCGTCCAAGCAAACAAAAAGCCTGGATGCCGCTGGTTTGCGGCGTCTCAGGCAAAGAAAAAGCCTAGACGCCGCTGGTTTGCGGCGTCCAGCAAAGAAAATGCCTGGACGCCGCAAATAGTTTTGCCTCGGTTAACTTGAATGTGATGTTGGATTTGTCAATTTCTCATACGTTAGTGGTTAACTTGTTAGCAAATATACCATAGTGGTTGATTTATCATTGATCAGAAACCACGATGGTTGATTTGTTATTTTTCCTATTTTTTATGATAATCGTGACAATGATTTTGATGAAGTTATTTTTTTAAGAATTTAATGATTAAAAAATAATTAATTTGTCATAAATAATAAAATAAAAAATGATGGTTGATTTTTTTTTTTTTTTAACAAATAACTTCCTTTCGTACAAAACATTAATTGTGAATTTGAGTCCGTTTTTCTCAGCCACATTCAAATCTATCACAGGAAGAGAAAGTAAAGTCTGGAAATATCACAGCTGCCAAAAGCTATCGCTAGTGGCCTGCATCGAGGTTGTTCTGAATGAGTTGATACCATTTCGTTTGACTGTACGGTTTCTAATCGCGCAAAGAGCATTCAATTTGTGTTCCGATTCATTTAGATTCGAAATTTATTATTTTTTTCAGCAAATTTCTCGATCTCAAAGCCCTCAAACTCCAAAACCCAGAATTTGTACAGACGAAGGTTCTGATGAAGGAGCAAGAGCCTTGAGGGTCTTCTTACAGAGAGGTGAAAGTGCAGTGAATGAGTATTTAAATAAGAATTACGAGTTCACCAGTTTCAGAATTTGGAATCTGGAAGAAGAGTTGATTTCTCTGAAGAAGATAATTCAGTGGAAGAAAAAATCGAACAAAACAGAGATCACAAAACTGCGTAAATTTTTTAGCAGGAACAAGAAACCCACTTGGAGAAGTGAGTAGTTGTATCGGTTTTATAAACTTTACTACTCGGAGGAAAAACGCAGGACAGCTAATAATATTGGGACGAGAGAAAATCGCCAGAGAAACCCAAGTTTCTCAGTTTGAATGCCCAGGTCAGTGTCGCATAAACACCATGGTCGACATGAGCTGTAAGAATTCGAAATGTAATCTAGACCCATCATTAGACTGCATAGTTGCTCCTAAAAGCACACTTTCTGATTCTCCTCAATAATGTTGAAGAAGAAACAAAGTTATTCTTTGGAACAATTTGCAGAAATGCCATGGCATGTTAAAGAAAAATAGCCATGATTCAAACCCATATTTTTTCAAGCTTCCATGAATGAAAACGATAGAAATTTCAAACCAGCAAACACTAAAACAGTCCGGATCAGTGTAATTATCAAAACCCATTTGAGTTTTCGTAGGTGGAAGAAGGAAGAGTACATCCAAGATTTTTCACCCATAAAAAATATGACCAAATAAACAACGAAGTCAGCAGAAGCGACTGACCAAGATTAGTCATAGAAATCGACGACTCACGCTTCATTATCACATCGCAGATTTTGCTGATGGAGGGACCGATTGAAAAGTGGGTTTAACTCTTCCACGCTGGCCTATGTTCTTTCCCCAGTAAGTATAAAAGAAAGGAAATGGGAGGGTCAAGTTATCCCCCCCTTTTACCATATTCTAAAGCCCAAAGCCGGGAAGAACACACGTTCCCTTACATTTCGTAGATTTTTGCTTTTATTTCGCTTTTGTGTTTTTTTTGGTTCCTGTTGTCTTTCATCGCAAGAACAATCTAGCAATTTCTACAGATTTCTTATTTTTTTCACCATCATTGAGATTAAGAAAACCCATAACTCGTAAAGATAAAAAGAAGAAAAGAGAAAATTCTCTGCTTTCCATTCCAAGAGATCCTACATGTTTTGCACACGACTAGACATTTCTCAGTCTCTCTTTTTCCTTCTGTCTGAAATATCTGGCTCTCTCGGATTAGCTGTTTCCAACCTGTTTTGTGAATGAATTTACAATTTTTGATTATCTTGATCAATCCCAACAATAAGGAGGGAGTGAGGGGCATATTCAGTGGAGGACGAAGAGGCCCCTCCTTTATTGTTCATATTCTGCCTCCTCAGATCTTAACATTTAGGTCGATTTTGCATCTGAGTTTCAATCCAAGTTTTTTGGAAAAAATTGGATTCTTTTTTTGTCGTCGAAATTTATTTGGATCTCAGGTCGATATAATTCTTGCGAGATTATCAGCTGCTCTTTTATTTTCTTTTTCAGGTTTCCTTATTTTGGTCTGTATGAGAACTGAGCAGGTGGAGAAGATCCTTCGTTTTTCGATTTAATCAAAGGTCTTGATTTCTTCAGGAAACACACAGATCGTTGGTGTTTGATTATTATTCAAGTAAGATATTGCTTTTCTATTTATATTTATACATATTTAACTATGCGTCAAGTTATGGATTTCACTTTGCGGTCAGATTGTGCTGTTTATTTCATCTGCCATGTTGGACTAAATCTTTACAGTTCATTACTCCTGCTGGTATTTTAAATTTGGATTCCTTAATGTAGTTGGCCACTGTCGATTTAACTTCAGTAGTGTTTTTTTTTTTTTTTTTGTATTGGAACAATGATCATTAATTGGTTTTGGCATGTAGATAAAATGCAATCTGATAATGGTAAGCTTTTTGTTGGGGGAATATCTTGGGACACGAATGAAGAGCGACTTAAGGAGTATTTCAGTTTGTTCGGGGAAGTAGTGGAAGCAGTCATTATGAAGGATCGAAGCACTGGACGTGCTCGTGGATTTGGATTCATAGTTTTTGCGGACCCGACAGTTGCAGATCGAGTTATACTCGAGAAACACAACATTGATGGAAGAATGGTGGGTTCCTACCTTATAGCATTCACTAATAATGTCTGCATTTCATCATAGTTTTCATTTTTGAGTTTTTGTATGACTAGGTTGAGGCTAAGAAGGCTGTTCCAAGGGAGGACCAGAATGTTATGGTGCGAAACATCGGTAGTATCCACGGTTCTCCTGGTCGAAACCTCACGAGAAAGATTTTTGTTGGAGGCTTAGCATCAACTGTCACCGAAACTGATTTCAAGAAATATTTTGATCAATTTGGCTCAATTAATGATGTTGTGGTAATGTATGACCATAACACTCTAAGGCCTCGAGGCTTTGGATTCATCACGTACGATTCAGAAGAAGCAGTCGAAAGGGTGCTACTTAAAACTTTCCACGAACTAAATGGAAAATTGGTCGAAGTGAAACGTGCAGTTCCCAAAGAGTTACCACTGAGTCCGAGTTGTAGTCCAATCACTGGGTACAATCATGGGATTGGTCGGGTTAGTAGCTTCCTTGATGGATCTATTCAGGGATGCAGTCCGAGGCTGGTTGGAGGCTATGGACTTGGAAGGGAAGGTAGATTTACTCAACTTAGTCAAAACATTTTCTCTCCAAGCGGCCATGGTTATGAGATGGGGATGAATTTTGAGCCGGGGTTGAGGCTGGGGTATTCTTCGAGTACAAATTCTATTAGTAATTTTAGCTATGGAGGAGGGTTAAGCCCATATAATATAGGTAACTTAAACAGGTTAGGTAGTCCTTTACAATACAAAAATGGCAATGAAGGAAACTTGTCTTTCTTTAGCTCGGAAGCTCGGAATCTGTGGGAGAGGGGAGGGCATAGCTTTGCAACCAATTCCCCAAGTCCCAAAGCATATATTGGATTGGGAAATGAGAGCAATGGAAGGAGCACATTCATAAATTCTGCAGTTAATTGGGGTTCTTCAGCGAGCTCAGCTGAAGATGGCAGCACCAATGTTTCTAAAGCAAGTCGAAATCTTGAACTTGGGTTTGGTAGCAATATTAATGATCTTCATAATGGAAGCTATCAAAGAAACGCAAGTAGCAATGCGCTCTCATCTTCATATGCTGCTATGAATCGTGAATTTGAAGGGAGCTTTGATAGATTCCATAATGGTGGCGCATATTATGATGAGACCTCATGGATTTCCTCAAATTCCGAGAGAGATGGATCTGTCCCCTTCGGTCATGGTCTTCAAAATGCTGGTTCAGATGGTTATGTTGTTGATTAAAGAGCTGTTCTAAAGAGGTTAGAGCTACACGACTTTTACTTTGTGCAATTATCCCCGTTTTCTTTTTGAATCTTGGATGAATGGCAATGTTTTGAAATGCAGGAATTGTATGCTAGAAAGGGCATCAAATTTAACCCCAACAAATATTCTTAACCAAATAGAGTTGATATTATGTCTAAAGTTGGACATGATATTCGTAACCAAGTACTCCGTACATCTTTCCGTAGCTTCTCTTAGTGACAACACTTTTAATAGAGGGATTTAATAGAGTGAATTCGAGGTCTTTTAATTAGGTTAGTGTGCTTTTCTAATGTCACTTACATGGTAAGATGGATTAGAAGCTTGTTCCTCGTGGTTTATGCTATGTTATGAACTCAGTTCTGTCGGCCCAAGTTGGTCCAGTGTCCAACACTAGTGTTACAGACCCTGATCACAAGGGTTTTCAACTTGATTTAGTCCTACACAGGTGGATGAGTGATGCATAAACTTTTTTTTAACTCTCTTAATATCCGACGACATACATATTTTTACTGTCTCATCTAGCAAAGTTGGAGGATGTGAATAGGGTTCTAGTGCCATTGCAACATAGGTGAATGACCCCTAATTTCCTAAGTAATGCATATGGTTGGTTTGCCTATGAATATGCTCCAATTTTAGTAGAGATTAGTCTCTTTTCCATATTGTACTTGAGCAAAAAAAACCTATAGCTGATGAGGTACACCTCCAGTACTGTATCATTTGTTTGCTTCAGAGAATGGCGTCTAATTTAAGCTTCCTTTGTGTAGAACAGTGTGGTGGTATTAAAATTTCAGACCCATTTCATAAATTTGCCATTCTATCATCATAATCTCTGTTGACGATTTTTAACTAGAATTATGCCAAAAGTAAGCAAAACTGCTGGATCAACTTCTTTATTTGATCAAGGAACTGTATGTTAGCTCCTCACAGGCTTTTGTTTTTTTTTGTGCACAGGAGTCGCTGCCGAGGATGATTGGCGTTGATATCATGACATAGTAGGTGAGCTGTGAAGTTTAATGATTCGGAAACGTATTCTAGTAATTATATGACAGAGAGTGGCAACATCTAGAGCTAATTGAAGAAACAGATAAAGAGATAGAGGTTTGCAAGGAATTTTTGTGTTAAAAAGTTTTTTGATTCTTGAGTGAGTTGTAATATAAGATTGCGGGAGATTAGTTAGAAGCATATCGTTTCATGGTGAAGACAATACACACACGAGTGTGATGATTTTTCTTGCAAGTGTTTCATTTTTAAGGTGTCTAGCAAAGTGGCTGACTCTTGTCAATAATGCTTTTCTTTTTGGTTGTTGATCTTGAGGGTGTTTATGTTATTATCATCGTTGAACTTTTCTAGCTTGATACACTCAAGAAAAACCCATTTGGGGGTAGCTCCCTGCAATTTGGAGCCAAGTTGTAACTTATTTTTGTGAAAGGAATTGACTTTGGTTTGAATATTTTGGCTTACATGTCTCTTCTTTCTAGACTTCCTATATCTACAAAGAGCGATGGAAAGACACATGATTCTTTGATTAATGCTAATAGGGGTGCACAAAAGTCTGTTCGGTTCGATTTTATGGACGAGGTCACGTGCAAAGCACGATATTTTAAATAGGGGTGGATGAAGGAATGACCGTTAGTTGAGAGAACAGACGAATTGATGGTCGTTGAATGAGACTTGAGAGAGCAGATGAATTGATGACCATTGGATGAGACTTATGAGAGAGCAGACAAATTGTTGGCTGTTGGATGAGCAGGGTTAGACGTTCTTCAGTAGTGGGCCACGTCCGACGCTAGGTGATACACGTTCTTCAAGAACTAGGGACATTCGATGCTAGGTGATAGACGTCTGACGCTAGATGATGAACGTCCTTCAAGAACTGAGGGACGTCCGCCGCTAGGTAATAGACGTCCTTCATTGATAGGGGACATCCGACGCTAGGTGAAGGACATCTTTCAAGAGCTGGGGACGTCCGACATTTGGTGATGGACATCTATCAAGAGCTAGGGACGTCTGACGCTAGATGATGGACGTCCTTTAAGAGCTAGGAACGTCTAATGCTAGGTGATGGACGTCTTTCAAGAGTTGGGGACGTCCGACGCTAGGTGATGGATGTTCTTCAAGAGCTAGGGATGTTCGGCAGCAATGAGCACGCGTTAATGTCAATTTGGTTTGGTTAGTGTCGGTTCTGAATATGCTAAATCGAACACCGAATTGATAAGTTCAGTTCCAACAAAATGGAACCGAAGTTCGATTATAAAAATATTCAAAACCGACCTGATTTGGATCAATTAATCGGTTCTAGTTTAGTTTTGAACACCCCTAAATGCTAAGGTAATAAGCCAAACACTTCATAATAAAGTAATGCATCACAGCATGACTTAATAATGTAAAGGTGGGGTTAAGACAAGTGCATTACCTAAAACATCATCCTATATTCATCAAACTAGTTTTTATGCCCAAGTATTCATATATTTAGTAGCTATTATATATGTTCTATCTAGTCTTGCTTAATGGAGTGTCAAGATGGCCGAGTTGGTCTAAGGCGCCAGTTTCAGGTACTGGTCCGAAGGGGCATGGGTTCGAATCCCATTCTTGACAGTATATTTTTCGTCTTAGCAGAGTCGACTTCTCTCATAACTTGGAGGAATGAGAGAGGAGAAGAAGAGCAGGTCTTCGGCGGTGCTATGCTGGTGAAAGGTGCAGGCTATGGAGGGTGGAGAGATTCATCCATTTTTTTGGAAAGTTTTGTTGGTGGGAGTAGGTGTTGAACAATGAGGGGAGAGTGTTTGGTTTGGGAATGGTAGACAAGAGGATATAAAGAAACAACAGAACTAACAACATTGTTTAAGTCCAGATGAAAACCAAGTCAAATGGATCTTCTGGAAATGAGTTTCCTCTCTCTCAAACTGTGCTTTCGCTTTCACTTTCAAACTGACAATTTTTCTTGGGTGACAATGGAGTTGAAAGTGACGAAGCAAAAACAAGAGGATCTACTGCATTTAACTAGAATCCAGTTAACATATTAACTATTCTTATCAGATTTGGAGCGCTACGATTGTTAGTTACGAAATATTCAAACGTTTGTTTATCTTGACAGTACATTAAGTCTCCCGACGGACCTCACATTTGGTCCCGACAATGGATGAATCTGAGGGACATTATCAGTAACAGCATCTCCGGCCTGCCAGACGTGATTAATGGTTGTTTTGTTCTTCAGTGGACCCACAACCGCGAAAATTGTCATTGTCTTCGTCTGATGGGAATATTCAGCGGACAGATTTGAAACCCGATAGCTGAGACTTCCTGGCCGCATCGAAGGATTATAACTACTGATCGGCGTTGTGTAGACGGTCATAGCTCCGGTGGATTTTCGGAAAGCAACGAGAGCTTGCGTTCCATCCATTTTCGTGTTTGTCGGGTTGATCCCCCACGCAATCCACCCCCTGGAAGTTTGATTTGCTCTGTAAGCTATCTGAATTCTTCTTGTGAAGCGATTGTAATTCCAGTGGAGATGGGCGTGTAGAACTGGAAGGTCCATGCAGGATTTGAAGGCTCTTCCGTGAGAAAATCTGTTGTCTGAGCAGGTTTTTGCAGAGGAAATGGCAAGTAGAGAAAGGAGAATGCAAGCAAGCAAAGTGAGTTTTGAGATTGTTGTCATTTTGTGCCGGAAAAAACCTCCTGACAAGAATGAGAGAGAAATATGAAGAGAAAACATTTTAAACCCAAGTGGGTGCGGGATTTTGTGAAGAATCATGTTGATGGAATGAAGCTTTGCGGGTGAAATGAATCATCTACTATCAAATACGATGAACAGTGGTCGTTTTGATCCAGCAAAACTCCATGAAAGCTTCCTTTTTCAGGCTGTTATCAATCGCATGACAAAGCCTGCTCAGCACTAGTCTCACCCAGGCTTTTTAATCGGCAGGTAATAAGACAACGACTTCTAACTATTCATAAATGTTTAACTTGGTAGTTCATGTATTTAAATAGTTTATGTATTTTTATTGCACATATATTAGATATTCCTATATATTATGTCAATTTTGTTTCATAGGAATGCCTCTAGTAATGGATCAAGGTTGTTGAGAATTGAATGCAAGACTGAAAAAAGAAAATTGTAGTAGTAGGGATGCCAACTTTTATGTGGAAAATCTTTACGGGAAAAAATCACGGGCATAAAAGAAATTCACTAATCACAAATCAAGGTACAATGAGTTTTGCGACTTAAGCATTAATATATAGAGAAAATAGATAACCCTAATATTGGATATGGGCCCAACCCGGCTTAACTAGAATTTGGGTCACACCGAACTCTAACAATCTCCATCTTGACACGAATTCCACGTGAGAGATCCAATGCAGGCTTCTCGGCCCACCTCAAAACATATCCAGAACACTGAACTCTAACGATCTCCATCTTTAAAGAAATTACAATGCAAGGCAATCGAATCCACAAAAACGAAAAAATAATCTCCTCTTCCACAAAGGCCTCTACTAAACCAACTCAATATCTGATACCGGTCAAGTTTAAGCTCTACTTAAACTTGAGAGACACACTCAGGAAGAAATCACATCAATATGTTGAAGATCCCCCACTTGAATCAATATCCTCAAACACACTCAATGCATAACTCACTTAGTAGTTTCACCATATCGCCGTGGAGCTTTACTCTTCCTCGTGGTTCTACCTTTAACGATACCACTCTGACGTAAAACTGAAGCTGGTGAGAATGTGGTAACTGCATCGTTGTGAACATTTGTAATAAGCTGACATATCGACTCTGACCTAGATTCAAATCCCAACTTGAACTTCACCTGAGAACCTGAATTTTTTTTAGTCTTCTCAAAAAATATTTTTGACTGTGAATCCACAAACTTTTCATTTTTATTACCCATCACTATAGAATCTTGTGTAACGACCTGATTTTTATTTACTTTAAAATCGCGTGAAACTCCAAACTTTTTCTTTTATAAAATCAAAGTGAAATTTTTCTTTATAAAACCCTATTGTTAAAACTCTTTACTTAAAACATTTATTAATTTAAGAAGAAGTAATAAAATTCTTTTTATAAAACGCAGCGGAATTTAAAAAAAAACTTTAAAGAATATTAAATAATTTACAAACCCTTTTTACAAATAAATTCCGTTTTAAATTCTTTAGCCCAGCCAGCCACAAGATCCACCCGTGCAAATCTTTTGTCAACTGTCTTTGACCTGTTCACCTGTTTCTCGTATGTACCTACATCACAAGACCTAAACTAATGAGCCTAACGCTCAGTAAGTGATAGAATGAAATACAATTCAGATGATATGCATGATCATACAATGCATTATAGAAGAGAACCGTTTCTCTTTTGGAAGTTAAGGTGGAATACTCTCTAGAGTCATGTGGCCTAACCAGTCACTCCGACGAGGAAATATATCCATCGGAGGTGTTACCACAAACAGGTATCCTCACTTTTGTTGAAGACATTGGGGGTTTCAGAATGGGGAAATTGTGAACCCTAGAATCCATGTAGCTAACTTCTAAATCTACCGCTCCCTACGTGGGAGGAATCTACTGTATGGAAAGTCACAATTCACCCGAACCCCCACCCGCCTATTTACATATATTAATTATGTCATGCAACATGCTCGTGAATACATACAACCCTATATAATGATATAAATGTCTAGTAAACATATCATTAAAAGAACCTAAATCTAGTAAACACACGGCATACAATCCTAATTCTTACGATGTAGGGTCCGAAGACCAAAACACAGTAAGTATCAACTTACTTGAAGTCTTCACGGCGTTCAACGCTTAAAGCTAACTTTTCTCCTTCTTAGTACCTTCACAATTTAGAATTATCTAGTTATTACTAAAATCATTTAATCTACTTATTAACTTATGAATCAATTTCCACATCCAATTCTAATTATTTACATGCCTTAGACAAATTAATATCCCAATACAAAACCAAGAGAATATAAAGACTAAGGCTGCAGCTAACAAGTTTACATCCAGCACTAACACTTTCTTCATTCCAAAAAAAATATAACACTTAACACTTCAACACTTGTTATCTTCCAACATAACAGATTTATTTCCAAATGTTCACACTTCTACATTTATCACTATCCAATATCCAACCCCCAACAACACAACGCACATATAGTTAACAGATTATTCCTTCCAACAAATTCATTCAGAAATTCAACAGAGTATAAAACCAAAAGCTATAACTAACAGATTATTCTCCAACAATATAACACTCTAACATCCAACAACAAATTAATCATTTCCTTTTTAACATTCCCGATAACTACATCAATAGCACATCCTAACTTAACACAATTCTTCATTTTATCTCAACATCATTCTCAAATTAATTCATCATGAACAGAGCACATCATTCCAACAACACCAACAGATTACTCAACACAACACAAATCAAGGAGACAGTGATCTAATTCCACTAAAGAGCATTAATCTAAGGTACAATAAACAACATCCAACTTATACACACTCAAAAATAGTCGACAGAATCATCACCAAGTAATTCCCACATCAGATTAGATTACCACAATCAAAATCAATCATCCAAACAACAAAGGAAGGCATCCAACTTATCAACCGAGGGATCACTGCCACCACACTTCATGGCTTTCACTGCAACACTGAATGGAGGAATAGAACACCCGAGAAACAGCCAACCCAAGTTGTCCTTCACCACAACACCCGAGCTGTATATCACCAAAACACCCAATAGGAGACAGAACATACAGAACACATCACAAAATGAAATACTCTCACCTTCACGTTTCCATCTCTCGGTCTCCAACTCTGCACAAAGCTCTCTTGGTCTTCAACATTGCATAGAGCTCTCCCTGCCATCGACTTATAGACAGGAAGAGGAGACCACCTTGAGGAGGGTGGTCCAATGGTCAAACTCCACGTTGAATCTTTGCTATCGCCTCGGGAGAAGCTGCTAAAAAATACCTGCCAGATAAGGGCCAGCAATTGACCGGTTTAGAGCAAACCAAAGACCAAGCCCATCACGAACCAACCCACTCCAGCCCTGGCCGATTCGTCTCTTCACACACAATCGGCCAACTTCGTCCCTGCCATTCAGCCATCACAATTTGCCCACTGAATCGTTCGTCTTAGAGTCGAGATACACAACAATTGAAACCACGCTTACCATGGACAACCACGAAGAAATTGCAGCCTCCCGGTTCGCTAGCCCCGTCATCATCTCGGACATTCCGAGCCCTAGCTAGCTGCAGCACACCGAAAGTCGGACGTTGTGCATGCCGCTAGGGAGCCCAGCTCACCGCCGTTATCCGTCGCCTCCCGCTCGCCGTCTCGCCTTCGTCTTCACGTCGCCTCTCGCCTCTGGTCCCGATTTCTCTCCCTCACTCTGTTCTTCTCTCTCTCCAAATGGCCCGAGGCCATTTTCTTCTTCTTTGGACCGGTTCAAGGATGAACCGGTTCAATCCATCCTCCTAATTTATTCTGTCATTTTTATTTAATCCATTTCTTCTTAATTTTATTTAATTCAATTAATCCTTCTTATTTATCTCCAATTAATTACCAATCTATATTTTATTTTCTTCATTTTAAATTAAAAACGAGTCACCTTATTATTTTCGGATCGAGCCAAACCAAAACCGTTAAATCCATATTTAGCAATTACGTCCTTGTAATATCCCGATAATTATTCAACTAATTCGAATATCGTCAATTATTTTCTAATTTATTCTTTTTAAATTTTTGATATAAAAATTGGGATATTACACCTGTAACATATACAAATTTGCAGAGCTTCTGTGTCTCTTTAACTTGACGAAAGTACCGCTACTAATCTTTAAGGTTCTACCTATAGCACTGTACTTGTACCATTTTAAATGTAGAGTACTTAACGAGATCAGATTCTTCTTCAAATCAGGAACATGTCGCACATTATCCAATGTTCTCACAACTCCATCAAACATTCTGATTTTGATGGTACTAATATTAGCTATCTTGCAAGGTGTGTTATTACCTATTAACACAGCACCTCCTGAAACGGTCTCATATGTCGAAAATCAATCCTGATTGTAACACATATGAAAGAACATGTTGAATCCAGAATTCAATCCTTGTTTGACTTTGAGTTTTCCTCTGATACAATTAGAAGATGTCCATCACCATAGTCTTCTTCTTCTACGACAACAACTTCACCGGACGTCATCAGTTGTTTCCCTTCTCAGCAACTCTCTTTATTTCATTCTACAATTTATGACACTCAACTTTAATGTGTTACTTTTTCTAATAAAAGTAATAGATTCTATTATGGTTCCTTGAGTTTGATCTGCCCTTCAAATTCTGAACACTATCACTACCTTTGTTGTTTGACTCTCTTATTCTACCATGAACAACGGGTCTCTCACCTCGAGACTCGGATCCAACAACAATATTGTCACGCCCCAAAGGGGACCCGAGACGGAACGGGAAACGATCTAACCCAAAAGAACCAAACATCTGACCCTCACTTAGATCCAATATATAGCAGCGGAAGACTTAAAAATTTATTACAATCTAGGCCCCAAAGAAATAGGTTTAGAAGTGACAATAATATAATACAATTTACAAAATTAAAACTTGGTAGAAATAACATAAATTAAAATTAGAGTACAAACCTCCCTAAAATATTCTAAGTCTCTTTATAAAATGAAAGAATTTAATTATACGGGAAAAGTCTCCAAATTTCTATTTCAATAATGGCAATGGGGGACTACTCTAATTAATTCATGGAAAAAAAAGTCAAATTGGGGTGAGTCGACTAAACTCAGTAGGAATTTATCTAATATTTAATTTTTATGTCATATGAGTTTAACATATTTTTTCAATTAATTAGAATAATTGATTAACATATAAAAAAGATGTTGATGAGCAATAATTTGAATAACAAAATTAAATAACGACGATACTCAAGCGATCGCAAATAGCCAAAAAGAGACCCTGATCAGGTTTAGGGTTTTGTGCTCAGGAACACGACACATACAGCTGTCGTATTACTCTAGTTAACAATAAAAATAAATAAATGTAAAATAAATGTAAATGAACTGAAAAATAAATATAATATGCTCGAATTAAATTGAATATTTATATTTTAGGAATTAAGTTGCGTTAAATATAAAATAAACTTTACCTCAAAATTTGGTCTAACAATACCAAGCCCAATCGAAGAGCCTAACAGCAAAAAACTCCCAAAAATTTCTAAGTGTTGGAACCTAACCACAATAATTTAGTAAAAATTAGGATTTAATTTAAAACCCATTATTTATATTTTTAGGTGTACAACTATAACCCAAATCGGGGATCCAACCCATTCAATAAACTTTATAATAACTCCAGAACAGCAGTATAAATTTAAACTTGATCCAATAAAATATATGATCAGCCCAAAAATCAGGTCATAGACTAGGCCCAAGCACAATCAAAATAGTGACCCATAACTTGCATAGTCTATGGTTAGAAAGCCCATAATTTATCAACCCACATGGACAGAATCCTCCTCTGCCCATGGTTAGAGTTTGATCGCTTCCAAGTGATCGTTATCACCAACACCTGAGGGGAGAAATAGGAAACAAGGGTTCCGATTGGAGCTCTCTTATGAAATTCTCAAGCCAAAGTTTAATTCTTAACCATTTAACAGAGTCGTTGGTGGAAGGGAAGTCTTCACCGATTCTGTCGAATCGCTAATTGGCCGAAAGCCCGAGGCTTTGGGTCGAGAATTCATTATGACCCTCAATAAAATTTTTACCCAATTCATGCTTAAACAATTTAACAGAATCAACCAATTATCCAACATCAACTTCAGAACCATTGTCTATTCTAACAACTTTAACATAGACATGAAATTGAGTAAAAGAAAATTCAATGAAGGATTAGAAAACATTTTGTGCCTCAAATTTATTTTGCATAAAAAATATCCATGTACACCTTGTAAAATCATCAACAATGGAAAGAAAGAAACGTGCACTTGAATGTAAGGAAACTTTATTGCAACCTCAAATATCACAATATAATAAATCATATGGAGCATGAGTTGATATAGAAGTTAAAGGAAATAGAAGTCTTGTTTATTTAGCCATGGGAGAGACAAAGTAATTAGTATAATGAGAGATATGATTGAGATATAAAAATGAACAAACCAACTTGAAATGAGATGGATGTCCAAGACGCATATGTCATAGGTTTGAATTAGTAGAGATATGACGCGATGTTGGTGTCCTTTGCATTGGAGATATGTAATAAAGACCACCATGTTGTTTACCCAAGCCCATCATTTTCTCTATAGCCAAGTCATACAAGACACAAAAGGTTGAAAATAAGATCACACAATATTTTAAGGCCGTGTTGAGTTTGCTTATAGACACGAAGTTTAAATGAAATGATGGGACACAGAATATTATCTAGGGAAAATGACAAATCAACCATCGTGGTTTGCGGTCAATGATAAGTCAACCATTGTGGTATGTTTTCTAACAAGTTAACCACCAACGTAAGTGAAAATGACAAATGCACCATCGCTGTCCGTTAAAAAAAGCTGATGGCCCCACCATGTATGCCTGGACGCCGCGGCATCCAGGCAATTTTGGCCTGCACGCCGCGGCATCCAGGCAATTTCTGGCCTGGACGCCGTGGCGTCTAGGCAATTTGCCTCCAGGCCATTTGCGTCCCTCTGTTAAGTCAGCAGAATACAAAATGTTAATTCAGCAGAATACGTAATCCGAGTGGTCTGCGATATTCGCATGTATTCTATCGTTTTCCCTTTATTAGCTAACCCTAGAGAAGTCTGAGCTGCGCTGAAGCGAGTAGAGAAAGGGATTTTGGAAAAGTTGAAGAATTTGTTGGAAAAAATGGCATCTTGGAGTGTTACAGAAGGTGGTATTAACCGTGAAGCTCAAGTGGGCCCTTCAGAGACATTATTGGCCAATAAGGAGGTACGTGGCTTTGGAAACGAAGTTGCTATTATTTTGCATTCTGTCTCAGCAAATTTAAACGAAGAGGACGATGAGGAACTCCGATCAGCATGCCAATCCACTAGTGATGAAGAGATGGACATGGCAGAGAGTAGACTGAGACGCCAACTAGAAGCAGAGTGCACATTTGTTGGTCTGGGGCTAGGCAAAAAATATAGTTCCTTGAATAAAATTAGAGAAGAAATTGTTGATTATGCAATGAATAATGGGTACGGGATAAAATTCACCCACAGTGATGCGCATCGATTGAGAGCTGCTTGTCAAGAAGGGTGCATGTGGCGGCTGCACGCCTCACAAATAAAAAATGAAATGACGTTTCAAATAAAGATGTACAACGACGTTCACACATGCTCCAGACAAATGGAAAGCCGCCATGCCACAGCCAAATGGGTGGCAACGCATTACTTGGACAAATTTAAAAGTCAGGCCGACTGGGCCATATCTTCCATAATTGAGACTGTCAGGAAGGACTTCAACGTCAACATTACATCCAGCCTTGCTAGAAGGGCAAGAAATGCGGCTAAGAAAATTAACGAAGGGGATGCCAATGAGCAATACAAGCTCATATGGTCCTATGCTGAAGAGATTCGGAGGTCGAATCCCGGAAGTTCACTGCGTGTTGACCTCGATATGAGTGTATTTAAAAGGATGTACATGTGCTTGGATGCATGCAAAAGGGCAGTGCTGAATGGTGGTAGACCTGTTATTTGTTTAGATGGCTGCCACTTGAAGGGAGCGACTCCGGGGCAACTGCTTACTGCTGTCACCATCAACGGGAACGATGGTATGTACCCGATTGCTGTAGCAGTCATTGAAGCAGAAAATAGGGCTTCATGGAGGTGGTTTCTAGAATTGTTGCTGGACGATCTAAACACCCCATCTGGCAATGGGTGGACGATTATTTCTGATCGACAAAAGGTAAGGTGTTATTCATTGCTTTTGCATTATGTGTTTATGTTTGTCATATATTATCAATGTCTGTCTCATATTATGCATCTTTGCAGGGACTAGTGCCAGCTGTGAGAGATGTGGCATGGCAAGCAGACCAGCGGTTTTGCATCCGACACCTGTATGCCAATTTTCAAAAACAATTTAAAGGCAAGTTGTTGAAAGATGCAATGTGGGCTGCATCAAGAGCCACAACAGTGAGGCAATTTGAGAAAGAGATGGCCAAGTTACGTGTCCTTGACCTGGCGGCCCATGACTATTTACGTGGAATAGAGGTGACATGCTGGGCCAAACATGCCTTCTCTTCGATCCCAAAGTGCGACATAAGCCTCAACAACCTCAGCGAGTCCTTCAATGCCTGCATCCTACCCGCCCGGGACAAACCTATTCTAAGTATGTTCGAGATCATTCGAAAGGGCATCATGGGTAGGATCGTAAAAAAATATGAAAAGATGGCTCAGTCGACCGAACGGTTGTGTCCAATGATCAGCAACCGCCTCGCCAAAGTACAACATGCCAGTAGAAATTGGAGCCCTCAGTTTGCAGGAGCTGCCCAGTTTGAGGTCAGCAACGGTACCAACATGTACTCTGTTGATTTGGAAAGGTGTACTTGTACATGTTACCGGTGGGAGTTGACCGGCATCCCGTGTGTGCATGCAATCCCGTGCATTCACTTCATGAGGAGATCTCCTGAGGATTTTGTGCATTGGTGCTATCACCGGGAAACATACATGGTGATGTACTCCCACTTTCTCCGCCCTCTTAATGGACCAATCGAGTGGCTTCCTGTGACGAATCTTGATCCAATTATCCCACCGCCTTTTAAAAGGCTTCCAGGAAGGCCGCACGTCCGTAGAATACGGGATGTGGACGAGGCCCCCAGCCGGACAGTGCTAAGCAGAAGACATTTGAATGTCACTTGTGGGCGGTGTGGTAGTGTGGGGCACAATGCCCGCACGTGCGAAGGGGGAGGCCAGTCCAGTGCAGGGGCTGGCAGAGGCAACAGAGGGAGAGGCAGAGGCGGCAGAGGAAGGTCGGAGGACACCTTTATGGGGTTCAGAGTCCCCGAGATAGCTCCCGAGACAATTGCTTCCCTAGTCCCTGAGACAATTCCTTCTCGAGTGTCTGAGACAGTTCCTGATAGAGTTCATGAGACGCAGGTCCGTGCATTATCACGTTATGCTTTCAATTGTTATTTGAAATATGCTCATTTCCTTTTCAATGTGATCTGCAGGAGTCTGATGCGGAAGGTCCTCCCACACAAACGTACACAAATGTGGACCTTAACCTGCCGTGATACAATTGTTTTTTCTTTCGACAAATGTAGATGACAGTGAAATGGCACTGATGTAAAGTTGTGTTTTTCTGATATAAAAAGAAGTTTTGCAAATTCAAAGCTTTGTGTTAGTAAGTTAATGTTTTTTTTTTCAATTCCAGGGGCGTTACAACTAATCAATTGACCTGACTTCATAATTTTTTAAAAATTTTGACATAATGTGCCTTGTTTCTTTACTCCCTCAAAACTACTCTCGTACATCCTGCACAAAAAAGAATCCCAAACAGTTCCAGTATCATCCAAATCATCCGCTAAATGTAAACTATACATAACATCCAAACAACATATCATTGAACTACACTACGCCTTCTTCTTCCTGGTTGGTTTCGGGCGCAAATCCGTGATCAGAAACGACAAGTGCGGGTCAAGAAATACTCTATCTGCTCCGGCGAACAACGAACCCTCATACTCAAAGGTTGGAGGTTCGTGCAGGTGGAATTGTTCCTTAATTTTGCATTTTCCTATCACCTCCATCCCCGCAGGGGTACACCGGAAGACGGCGAACGGCCTGTAATGCAAAGGGAACAATTGGCGGTCAATTACGTGGAAAGCAATATTAAGAATGTACACAAGGGAAACTTCTTACCGCTGTTTGTCGGTGGGAGCTACGATAATGGATATTGATTTCGGCAGTAATTTCTGGTAAGCGTATTGCTGGTGCAGGTCAACGGACGACATAAAACAATCATGTTTCGGGTGTGTCTGCAATGTAAACAACGCATTATATGATATCAATAAACATTAACAACAAACTGGAGACGCGAGCTGAATACTTATGTGAATCCATCCTACGGTGAGTAGACCGTGTTCATGTTGATGTCTGAAAACATGTTCGTCTGCGCCGTCCACCGCATAGCACTGCATATAAGTTTGGATGAGTACTTAGATAAAAGCTTATAAACTAGCACACAACGAAGGCCTCTCACAGTATCTGCCGTGCCCTTCTGATTCGGGAAGATGATCTCGCTGACGATGTAATCATTGTCGGTCAGCTTTCCCCCAAGAACTGCGCATGTCTCTATGTTCCTTCGAAGATTACCCTGACAATAATCCTTGAACTTACTCATCAAATCATGAGCCTGCAACCAAAATGTCAAAAAAGGGTGAGCGTAAACATTAATGAACACACATATATACTGAAATGAAAGACATACCACGCGCACAGTTTTAAGGGGCGGCGGCTCGAGAGGCACGCCTAGAGGAATACGTTGGCTGCTTCCAACAGGGTTGCTGCCAATTAAAAACATGTCATTACATGAAACAAAATAAAGTAAAAAAGTGGAATTAACGTTCAACGGAATGAACTTACAATCGGAATGTCGTATCAGGTGCGTCAGAGGAGGATGACGCGGATGCTAAACCAGGTGATCGCCTCTCACCTGGGTTCAGGGCTGCCACCATTTCACGATGCCACTCGGCAGATTGCATATGCCATTGTTGTGCTATGGCCCACCTATCTTCTGCGAGCTTGGCCGCTTCTTGTATTTGGACTTGTTGCATTTGCAGCTGCTCTTGCATTTTTTGCATTTGGGTCATGGACATATGATGGAGCTCCTCCATCCTGCTCATCCAAGCGAACGTCTCATCAGGCATTGAACTAAAATGAGATGCCTGAGGAGGAGGAGGTTGTTCATGAAACGGGACTGAATGCCTAGGCTCTGACCGGGGTGGATGTGTTGCTTCCTTCTTTGACTTGCGCATCCATTCCCCTCTAGTTTGGGTGATCCCCATTCGGTCCACTAATGAATTGTTGTAAATGTCATTGACCGACTCTTCAATTCTAGGTTCCGTCTCCGGGATGGGGACCCCTAACTGCTCAACGATACTCTGGATGAGCTAGTTGTACGGCAGTGACTTCGCCGAGTTGTTGAGCACCTCTTGCATGTGGCTCACGATGATATATCCGATGTCCACCTTTTGTCCCGTGAACACCTTCTCTAGCATATAGAGATCCATGCTGGTAACAAGGTCTCGATGCCCATTCCGAGGCAAAATTGTGTACGTCATTATCAGGTGGATCAATCGGGCTAAGGCATTCAACTCCTTGCCCTTTGGCTTGCTGTACTCGGCAACCTCGGGATCCTGATGCAACAATCTAATCACCTCTAACCCACGTCCTTGTTTGACAAATGGTGGCGCCCGAGCCATATGATAATATTCATCGCTTGGCTCCTCCAACACACATCCAAGCATAATGTTGACATCATTGGCCGTGAACCTAACCTCATGTCCAAAAATATATGTATGCACCTCTAATGGTTGGGTGGAGATGCTCAAATTTGCATAAAACAATCGTATAACTCGCTCGCAATAACTGCCCCTCATCCGGCACAACCCGGCTAACCCAGCAGCCTCAAGCATACGATCAATTCCCATCCCAGCGAATGAGTCCAAATCTACTATCTTGGACACAATAATTGTACGGCGTTGTATATCTTCTACGTACCGTGCTTTGCAATTCCGGTTCCAATATAGTTTCGACCTTGAACCCACTTGAACGGGTTGGAACGGGTCACTAGAGCATCCAGCTTCTCCTTCTTCAGGCTCAGCGGTTTCTTCCACCGCCGCCACTACATCGGCTTCAAACGCCGCAGTTTGAACGGGTTCAACTGCCTCCATCGTTGCCTTCCCACACTTCGAGGTCAATTTCTTAGTCCGGGATTGCATTCTGATAGTTGAGAGTAATTCACCAACCTGCAATATAATAACCCACACAACATGTCTAAGTTAGCATAACAGTATTTCCTCATTGCGTCGTTTGGATAATAAAAAATGTAATGAAACAAAAACAAAATTCCAATTTCATTTCCGATAACAGATTATTACCCCAATACTTATCTCCAAAATAATTTCAAGCTATAACTATCGATTTACAAATTTAAACAAAAGTTTAACTTGAATATTTCTTGCATGGTATATATTTAGGTTTAGGTTTAGGTTTAGGTATATATTTTCTTTTTCATTTTTTTTTTTTGGCGTCCAAGCCAAAAGTGCCTGGACGCCGCGGCGTGCAGGCCAAAATTGCCTGGACGCCGCGGCGTGAAGGCCTAAATTGCCTGCACGCCGCGGCGTCCAGGCCAAAATTGCCTGGAGTCCGCGGCGTCCAGGCATACATGGTGGGGCCATCAGCTTTTTTTAACGGACAGCGATGGTGTATTTGTCATTTTCACATACGTTGGTGGTTAACTTGTTAGAAAACATACCACAGTGGTTGACTTGTCATTGATCGCAAACCACGATGGTTGATTTGTCATTTTCCCAAGGTTATCTCTGAATTACATGGCACTGTGCCAACTGAAGTGATTGGTGTTGAAGACCCTGTGGGTAAATTGACAAAAGATATTGATGAATGTTTGTTTGGAGTAAAATTGTTGGGTCTAAAATAATGTGATTTATAGCTCCGCTATTCGAAATTCATGGTTTTGTAAATACAAAATTAATTGAAGCATTAGAAAAATTGAACAGAGCGGCAACATTTGCATAAGGATGCACTGCCTTAATGGAAAAAAATAAAAACTCGTCAAAACTTGGTGTCAAATAAGAAAAGAACTGACCCAACTTGAAGAAAGCATATTTCAAGCAATTATGTCCTCTTGACGTGATTTTCGGTGCACACTTTATTACTTTGTAAATGAGGAAGTTACCCTCCAAAAATTGTAGTCAAATGCATTCGGATGACAAAGTTATGGTTGACAGGATGCAAGCTGGTCCAAATAGACACCACATCAATGTCTATTATCTTCAATGACCTCTTTTGAGGGAAACACTACAACTTGATTATCTTGCAAGTTTTATACATTTGTTGGGAATGTTTACCTTCATGGAGGGAGGTGAAAAAAACATATAACAACAAGAGATATCACCTTAAAAGTTTTGGAATTTAGTAAGTTTCATATGTATTTTTATGTGAAAATTGATCTTTGAAATCCTCACAAAACTGTTGACAGTCTTTACATGAGCTACTCCTTTGGGAAGATCCTATTATACTGAATGAATCAACCTAGATAAAATCATGCTATTGCATTGATTCCACAAAGCACATTCTGTAGGTAGTTCAACTTTTGAAGGTGGTTGAATTGATCCATTGATAAATCCAATTTTGTTCTTGGATGTGAGAGCATGAATCACAACTTTAGTTCATGACAAACAATTGGTGCCATTCAATTTTGTTAGAACGAGCATATGATCAGGTTGAAGGAGGCAAATCATACATCAGTTGAAGGCATTAAACACAAGAACATCCCAAGAGAAGCACCCAAGCACAAATAAATCGGATCGAAGGCCCAATAGAAAAGAACAAAGCTCAATAAAAAATCACAAAATACTAATTATAGAGCGTTTAATCCGTAATAGGCTAACTAGCTAGAGGTGTTAAAAGTTTAACATTTGCCCTAATTTTAAATGTTGTGATATTAATTATAGAGAATTTAATATATTAAATAAATGAAAAATAGTGAAAAAGAAAGTATATTTATTAAACGGGATGAACGAGTCAAGCTAATAAAAGTTTAGTTCACTAGGTCTATAAAAATAGCTCACGAACATAGAATTAAACTAGCTAAAGTTGAATGCGTTAAGTTAGATAAGTTTCCACTCCACATAAAATGATATGATGAAGAGTTAGGTGTCCACAATTATGAAATATCAATATCATTATTTTGGGACTTTACTTCAAAAAATATATTTTATTGGGAAATTAACACTGCAGATCTTATAGTTTATGATCAATGACAAGTCAAACTCTAAAAAAAATTTTTAACAACTAAAACCCTGAACTGTAGCAAATTCTCGCCAGTGACCTCGCAGTCATGTTTTCTGTCTAGGACAGTCGAATTTAACGTTTCGGTTTTGTCTCTTTTAAGAACCGTCAAACGGAGACGAAAGATGTCAAAATTGGGGCCGAGGGACATCCCTCCTGCCTGTTGGAAGACGAAGGACGCCTATCGGGCGATGGCATATGTCCCTCATTGGCTGTTGGATCACAGAATTGACGGTCATGATTGAATCTATCGATTCCCAAAGGCGATGGTGGACGATCGTCCATGGCCGTCAGATTGAACGAGGGACGTCCTTTATAGTGATTGACGGCCAGGATTGAATCTGGCATCTTCCAAAGGAGATGGCAAACGATCGTCCAGGGCTGTCGGATCGAATGAGGGACGTCCTTTATAGTGATTGACGGCCAGGATTGAATCAGGCATCTTCCAAAGGCGATGGCAGATGACAATTCGGTGCCGTTGGATCGAGCGAGGGACGTCCCTTATCTGGATTGACGGCTAGGATTGGCTCCAATATATTTGGGTCACGTGCAAGGCACACGCATTTTTAAAATGCTTTCCTCAATTATGACGGACGTCCCTCGCCTAGAAACGGACGTCCGTATACTAAGACTAAGTCATTCTGCCCTCAATGGATGTCGCTCGTCTTAAGACGACGTTGTTTAGGCTATAACGAACGTCCGTCTTAATACTAGGGACATCCATTTTCCTCTCAAATGTCATTCTCTAAACGTTAAACAACAACATTTTTCTCTCAATGGATGACCCAAATATGCCTTATAATCGCAAAGGGCATCCCTTGCTCTTGATATTGCAGAGAGGAATTTCGTCTTTCCCCTACCAACTCAAACTTCCAAAGAAATATCCTCATGTTTGTTGAAGCAGAAAATGACGTCGAAGGCAGGGCAAGTGTCGAAGAAGCGTAAAGTGGCTCCCTCTGAGCCCGAAGATCGAGCACACGTGTCTATAGAGGCGCATCCCATGGTGTTTAGCTCAGCCTCCTCCAAACACCGGTACAATAATGACATTATACCATGTGCTATAATTATATCTAGGAACAATGCGTTTGCTAATTTTGGATTAAAGGAAATGTTTGAGCGCATTGGTCTGTATGGATTGTGCACGATGGTGGGTTATTATTGTGAGAGGATTGTGAAATTATTTTACGTAAATTTAGAGTTGGACAACCCTAGTGAGATGATGACTTTTCTATATGGGAAACATATTAGGCTAACTCTTAATGAGTTGAATGAGCTTATTGGATGCTCCAAGGAGAAGCTGACGGAAGAGTATTTCCATGTATCGAAGGACCCCAACTTTGTAAAACAATGAGAAGGTCTGACATTGCTAAATCAATTGGCTTGCAATCCTACAGTCGTTGAATCTTTCTCCCAACCCAAATCAAAGGACCTAAATGCTACAATAAGAGTCATCCATCACATGATCACCCACACAATTTTGCCTCATGATGGACATAGAGACCTTGTTAGTTGCATGGATCTCTATGTGATGGAGAAGCTCTACAATGGGAAGAGGTTTAACCTTGCATATGTCATTATGCATCAAATGAAGGTAATCCTGAAGAGTCCAAGAAAGTATCTCCCTTATAAATTGGCTCATTCAGCATATCGTTGACAGCAGGGGGTTGGTTGTCCCTCCCATGGAGCGACAAATCAATGAAAAAGAACTTGACGTGTACAATCAAGTGACATTGACTCGAATGAGGCTACACAAGTAGGAGAGGAGTGGGTATTCAAAGGAGCGGACACTCCTCCACTTAGCCTGCACATCCTCCTTCCATGCCGGCTGCACCTCCTCCATCAAAGTCAGCTTCACAATTGCCTTCAATATCAGCTGCACCTCCTCCTTCCACGTCCACTGCACTAATTCTGTGGACGTCAGATACACAACCGTCATATCACGTAGAGGTGGATGATGATTTTTTTCATCCTACAGTGGATGATGCACCTCCCCCTCCTTAGTCATCATCCTACTTACTGATCAGTGAGGAGAGGTAGAAGTGGCTTGTCGACAAGTTGGAGAGATATGAGAGGCATCTTGACGAGATTCAAGCCACTGTACTACAAATGAAAGACGGTCAGTCAGCTCATCTAGTAGCTCAGCCAACACTTCCATCAGCTTCTTTTGCATCTTCCGATGCCAGTCTGGACGGATGTCAGTATGTCTTTTAGCTTACATGTACTTTCCATATATGCATTAGTACCGTTGATTAACAATGTATTACAATTGTGCAAGTCTCCTATCATCAGGCAACCGTCCCTTTCTTAAACCCTTGCGAAAGTTCAAAAGATTTGGCAATGGGTCCTCCAGTGACGGCAGTGGTTCCAAGGCTAACAGTGCAAGTGGTATGTCTTCAATTTGGTTTTGTACAATGTGTTGAATTTACACTTACACTGATTTTCCATTGCAGCCTATGAAATTGATGGATGAGTTCATGGCACTAGCACGGGTAAATACAAAGAACAATAAGGAGACGTGTGCTCTACTTTGCGGCTCCAAGGTAAGAACCAATGTGATTTTAAAATTATTCTCAGTTGTGATTGTATGTTGTGCGTCTTGTCGATTTGCAGGGTAAAGATATGTCACGACTCAAAAGAAACCGGAGATAGAACGGGAACAACCCGACTCCTAACCCATTTCACTTTAAACTTTATTAATTAATAGTGGAAGACTTAAATATTAGTTATAGTCAGGGCCTAACAAACATGGGCTAATCAGATCCAACAAGTGATATCAGATAGTAAAGCAATATAATCAAAAATGAAATAACTGTGCAAAAATTAAGAATATGGATTACAGTCATCCAGATAAAATATACCTCACAAAAATCTCTCAAGGGAGAATATTAAAATAAAAATAAAACTTCACTGGATCTAAACTTGACTTGGCAACTAGAAATCCAACTTATAAAATCCTGAAATGTGTCATTGGGGTGAGTTGACTAAACTCAATATGGATTATATTTTTAAAGAAAAAATTAATGAAAATGATGTTTAAGCATGCATGAATTTAAAACTTACGTTTTATAAATTTCTTTTTGAAAAAATGTACGAAAGAGCATGTGTGTGAAATCACTCACTAATATGTGCTACATAATTAAAATAACTCATTATTGTATAAATTAAAAAAATTACAATGAAAATGGAGCCAGTCATGGACTCCGGGCACACCATGTCATAGGCATATAACAGAATAAAGGCGATGCTCGGCGATCGCAAAAGCCAAATAGTACCTTGATCAGGTTTAGGGATTCGCAACCCAAGGACACAATACATATAGCTGTCCTATTACCTATTTTCACTTTAGGGATTCGAACTCAAGGACATGTCACATTTCTCCTATTACCAATTTCACAACAAACAAACACATTCCGCACTGTAGAATGCGTGAGAATAAAACGGACCCTAGACTGGGGCGATCAAACTTGATTCGCACGACCAAGTTGATCCATAAATATTTAAATGCGTGCTTAATTGAAACGTATACAGTGAAATAAAATATAATATAAAAATCTGATGTTTATAAAAATTTTAACATAAGAAAAGTCTCAAAATATTCACTTAAAAAAATTATGCAATGTCGTGCATAAAAATAAATCTCTACCTTGAAGTTGGTTTACACTGACAAAAACCGAATGTCCAATTGGCCCAAAATCCAAAGTCCACGAATTTTTAATTAGGTTGTGTACCTATCCAAAATTGGTGTATTAATTTTTGGATTAAACTTTTATACCTTAAAATCTCAAGTTTAATTAATCTAATTTAATTGGGAAGTAGGAACACCCAAATTTTGGTCCAAAATACGTCCAATCAGATCCAATTTCAACTCTAGGTCGAGGCCCACTGGTCTGTCAAAACATTTGAAAATAAACCGCCCCATACCAAAGCTCAAGTTCCTGGACCGCAACTCGCAGAGCCAAAATCGCAGCCCAACTCATGGACAACCCATAGATTCCATCATCTCTATCATGAACAATTGTGTTCATCACCTCAGATAGAGTCGATTATGTCGGCCATCCAATTGACTGAGGTTAGAGGCAGCAAACATCGCGGCTCAGCCCTTGCTGAGTCACTTCCTGGCGTTTCAACGCCGACGAAAACTGGGCAACATAGTAGCCGGGTTTGTTCCGATTCCCGGCCATCCAAAATTTCCCAAATTCCATCAAAAAGCCAAAATAGAACGAAAATTAAATTCTCAGTCCAATAACAACAACCAGAGTAACATTAGAAGAGGAAAGACCGAATTTTTACCTTCTCAGCTCATGGTTTTTCTGACCACAGAAGTACCGATTTTCTACTGTGAAATCCAACTCATTTTATTCAGTGAATCCGCTCATATTCTCTTCCAACAGAGAAGTAACTCATAAACAAAAATACAATTCACAAGAATTCGAATCATAAGGTTGAATGTTGACTTACCATTACAATTTCCTATTGCCAGTTTCCATTTTGAATTTTTCCAATCGTAAGAGGAAGACAATTGATGGTAAGGAGATTGGAAGAACGAGAAGTTTAGTGTGGCCCTTCACCGAGAGGAAAACTTGAATCAAAGTTCAATCTCTCAGCCAAAAATCCAAATTTACAGAGGGTAAAGTATTGACTTACCGCGGTGGCTAAGACTCAATCACAGAGTCCCAACACATCTACCAAATTTTCTAGGGACAACCTCATTTGGGAGGAAGAGATTCTCTGTGAGAGAAGGTGAAAAAAGAAATTGATTTGAAGTGAGGAATGAATTGGGGAAGGATAATAGGGAAACTCCCTATTTGTAAAGCTCCTACGGGAGGGAGGCATTTTTGAAAATTCTGAAAATGTTTTCTTCCTTTTCTATTCTATTATTTATTTATTTATTTTATATATATATATATATATATATATATATATATTCTAACAGATATTACATGATATCTGTTCAATAACAATCATCTTCGTTCCAAAGCAATCGGGAGCTTCAGACTGGATGAAAATGTTTAACCAATTTATAAGACGTTGTTATGGAAAATAACTAAATATATAAATAAATCACGTTCTTAACATGCAATGTATGACATTAAAAGAGGAGGAGATACTTGAGGTTCAAATGAAGGAGGGACCGTTGACTTTTGGTTGGATCCATGTAAGTCACTTGTATTTATTCATGCAATATTTCTTCCTCATATAAATATATAGATTTTATGTCAGATACACCCGGAGCTGGATTGTTTCATGTCATCGATTGATGTGCACAAACAGTATGGATATCAATTGATGATGCTGGAGGCAATTGCAATTGTCCTGACACCTACAGATACAAAGCGGTATAGTTTTCCACCCTACGCTTTGAATGAAGTGACAAACTAATTTCCCCTCCCAATTGCCTGGCATATTTCAAGTCTTGTGCCCTTTAGGGATGTCGGTGATTGCCGAGTGTCTGCATCAAAGCTTCCATCTTCACGACCCGCATGAACTAGAGGACCTTTACGAGGAGTCCACTCATGTTGAGATGAGTTCTGACTTGCAGTTCAAGGTCATCGATATTCGGGGCAAGCAAGTAACAACTACAGAAGATGCACAATTGTCAGATTTTGCAAAATCTGCAAATGCCACAAAAACTTCAAAATCTGAAAAAAATGCAAAACCTACAAGAATTGCAAGAACTGAAAAAACTTAAAAAAGTGGTTGAATTGAGATTTTTTTAGAAAGTTTATTGGTTTTGGTTTGGGATGTTGTATCTCTGATTAGTAGTTGTTTTTTATTGTTGTTGTATTTCTGTTCTTTGGTTTTGATTGTTTCAAACTCAATGTTGTATCTCTGTTTTTTTGGGCAAGGGATGCCCTAAACAAGTCGAGGGCCATCCATTTTTTGACAAGGGACATCCGTTATACGGATAGGGACGTCCGTTATCCCGAGGGCTTATCAATTGCTGAAGGAAATAAGGCATATTCGAACGTCCAAAATATGAGGGACATCCATTTGTTGATTTCCAACATTCGTTATGTTATGAGGGGAGTCCGTTATGCTACAAGGAACATCCGTTATCCGGAGGGCTCATCAATTGCTGAGGAAAATAAGGCAGATTCGAACGGTTGAAATATGAGGGACGTCCGTTCGGTGATTTCCAACGTCAATTATGTTATGAGGGGCGTCCGTTATAACGGTTGTTTGCCGAGCGACCCTTATTTTTCCTTAATTTGAATTTGTAAAGAAGCCGATCGACATATCACAATAATATTCAGACTTCTCACCACATATCACAATTTCAACACATTGAAATTTAGGGTATTATATATGTACAAATAGGATACTAACAAATACATAAACAAATAGAATAGCACTCATAGAAGCCCCATGGTTAAGGATGTAGGGTGACAGACTCTTGCAAAACACAAAAGCAATACTATGTCATACAAAACGCACATAGTGAGAATAACGTATGAAAGCATAATAATCTTGCGTATCGGCAACAATGGTAAAGTCCATTAAGGTGTCGTGTGAGCGTTCTGTTCTGCCACTACCATTTGTCACGCCAATGGCTGAGTCTCCACTTTGACAAGAGCATACATTGTGGCCCACACCATGACAACGACTGCATGTCATGGGGACATGTATCTTACTGAGTACCGTGCGGCTACGGGGCTCGTCCGCCTCTTGCACTCTTCGTTTTAGAGGCCGACTTGGGAGTCTCTTAACTGGCAGTTGTAGAATTGGAGGCTAGTTCGTTTCAGGCCATATGTGGTGGCCACTGACAGGTCAGGCAAAGTGGGAGTACATCTTCATAAATGTGTCCTGATGATACCATACATGCACATAATCCTTAACTGAAGTCCTCATAAAATTCATGCACGGGATGACATGCTTGCATGAATTCCAGTCAGCTCCCACCAGTAACAGTTACAGGTGCGTGTGTCTAGGTCGACTACGTACCGTTCATTACCGTCACTGAACTAAAACCGATTAGCTCCTATAGGTGTTGGACACCAATTCTGTGTTGCATGTTGTAGATTGGCAAGCTTCTTTGTGGTCTTAGGACACAATAGATCCGTCGATTCAACCATCTTGTTATGTTAACGATCCTACACATTATGCCCGTTCTCATCATCTTGAACATAGTGAGGATCGGTTTGTCCTGGGCTGGCAAGAAGCAGGCGTTGTAGCACTCGCTCAAATTATTGAGGCCCATGTCGCACTTTGGGCAGAACTGAAATCATGTTTTGACCAACAACTCGAGTTAATTTTCTATAGATATAGGTGTGCTGACTGGTCGAGCACAAGTAGTTTATTCATCTCTTTCTGAAAATTGCAATGAAGTTGTAGCTCTAAATGCCTTCCACATGATATTTTTGTACAAGGTGCCTGGAAATTGTTTTTTGAAATTGGCATACAAGTGTCTGAGGCAGAAACGATGCTCAGCTGGTGGCGCATATTGTTCGATAGCAGGCACCAACCCCTTCTGTCTGTCAAAAATAAATGTCCATCCCCTGCCTATGTCACTATCTATGTCCAAAAGCAAGCAACAAAAAAAACCATCTCCAAGAGTCTCTGCATTCTGATTCAACAAGTGCCACAACAACTGGATAAATTTTGTCATTGGCATCAATGCTGACAGTTGTGAGCAACTGGCCTGGGCACGACCCCTTTAGGTGACAGCCATCCAGACAAACAACGGGTCTACCAAACTCTTTCAGACCTCTCTTGCACGCATCCAAACACATGTACATTCTTTTAAATATTGGACTTGGACGAGCAGTTAGATCTGGAATATCTACCACCACCAACAATGTGCTGTTGGGATTGGATCTTCGAATCTCTTTTGTATACGACCACAGTCACTTGTATTGTTCGTCACCATCCCCTTCATTCAGGTTCAGTGCTAAATTCCTGGCCTTTTAGCAAGACTCGGGGTAATATTGACATTAAAATTCTTCCTTACAGTCTCAATAATTGAAGGAAGGTCCCACGTGGATTGAATTTTGAACCTATCCAAATATTGGTTTGCCACCAATTTGTAGGAAGCGTGTTTGCTTTCTATTTGTCCTGCACATGCGTGCGCCTCATTATAACTCTTAATTTGAAAGGTAAGTCCACCTTTCATTTTTGAAGCATGAAGCCGTCAACTACATCCATCCTTGCACACAGCAGTCAACCGATGACGTTCGCTTTCGACAAATTTTATCTCATGCTCATTCTTCAAAGCATAATCAACCACTTCATCTCTAATTTCCTTCAACAAACTATACTTCTTCACTAGACAGAGCTCCCAGGACGAACATTCTAGTTGGGGATGCATACTTTCTGCCCAATCATCATCATCTGAGTCACGTATTAACGAAGCTCCGAGTCCAGAGATGCCGAGATTGAATACACCTCTATACCAAGTTTAGAACCAATGATGTTCATGGGTCTCTACTATCGAAATAGAATCCACCTCCATTCTGCAGTCAATGGATTCTTCAACAATAGATGATGCAACACTCCACGACTCCATGTGATGTGCAACACTAAAAAAACTTCATTGTTCGTTCAATTGTGTTCAAGGAGTTGGTAAGGGGAAGACGAAATTCCTCTCTACAATATCTAGGGCAAGGAATGCCCTTCGCGATTATAAGGCAGACTTGCGTCGTCCGTTGAGAAGAAAACGTTGTCGTTAGCGTTCAGAGAATGACACTCGAGAGGAAAAATGACATCCCTAGTATTAAGACAGACGTCTGTTATGGCCTAAACGACGCCGTCTTAAGATAAGAGACGTCCATTGAGGGCAGAACGACGTAGGCTTGGTATACGGACGTCCATTCTGGGCGAGGGACATCCGTCACGATTGAGGGAATTCGTGCGTTTTAAAAACGTGTGTGCCTTGCACGTGACCTAGATAATTTGGAATCAATCCTGGCTATCGATCCAAATAACAGACGTCCCTCGCTCGATCCAACGGCGACGGATTGTCGTTCGCCATCGCCTTTGGAAGATGCCAGATTCAATCCTGGTCGTCAATCACTATAATGGGCGTCCCTCATTTGATCTGACGGCCCTAGACAATCGTCCACCATCGCCTCTAGAGGATGCTAGATTCAATCATGGTCGTCAATCACTATAAAGGATGTCCCTCGTTTAATCCGACGTCCTTGGACGATTGTCCGCCATCACCTTTAGGAATCGACAGATTCAATCGTGGTCGTCAATTCTGCTATCCAATAGCCAATGAGGGACGTCCACCATCTCCCAATAGTCGTCCTTCGTCTTCCAACGAGCAGGAGGGATGTCCCTCGGCCTGAATTTGACGTCTTTCGTCTCTGTTCAACGGTTCTTGACAAAGACGAAACTGAGGCGTTAAATTCGATGGTCCTAGACGGGAAATGTGACTGCGAGGTCACCGGCGAGAATTTTCTATAGTTCATGATTTTAGTTGTTAGAAAAATTCTTTAAGATTTAACTTGTCATTAATCTTAAACTAGTATAGGGTATGCGGTATTAATTTCTCTATTTTATTTAAAAGAAATTAAATTGGCTGTATAATCCAATTTAGACAATATAGATATACATACTTTATTAAATTTCAAAAGTTATTTATAATATTAATGTGTATTAAACTCATTTCATAGTATCTTTAGAATCAAGCCCAATCGAGTTGAATGAGTCTGCAAATCTTGAGCTCAACTCGTTTTCCGTAAATGAATTAATCTTTAGTCAGGTTTGAGTCGTTTTACTTGACTGAAGTTGCTGATTAGCTACAATAACAAACTCAATCACTGGTAAATTCAAATAAACGAGTTAAGCGAACGAGTTTGGATCTGTGCGCAGGGGAGAACGTATAAATAGAAAAGGGAAATTAAGTGAGAACTCCTCCCTAAAACCATCCACAACCTCAACCACACACATGGTAGAAGTAGACGTAGAAGCACAAGGGTAAAATATTCAACGCTTGGCGGGGAGGGAAGGACGAAATCCAGATGGTTCTTTTGCCGAGAATGGCATCCACTGCCACTCTGTCTTCCTCCGCCTTCCTTCTAAATCCTCTTCTTAAACCCAACTCTATCCATTTTCTTTATCCTCTTCAACGCTTCCTTCCATTCCGCTCTTATTTTACCAGAAGCAATCTCAGTGTTTCATCGCTTCACAAGAAGGTTAATGGGTTTTCAACGTCTTCGGCCGTTGCTACTGATTCGATTTCTTCCCCAGTTGAGGAATTGGAAGAAACCCAGGAGAAAAATGGGAGAGTTGTTCTTCCAACCAACGAGTCTTCTGAGAAACTACTCAGAATTCGCCACACGGTAACAGTTTCTAAGTATTGATTTCAATTTGGGAATATCTGCTTTTTAGTTCATTCCTTTTTCATTTAAAAAGTGGCTCAGCTTATGAGAATTCGTGAAAACATTGAGTTTATGCGCTTGAATGTAGTGCGCTCATGTGATGGCCATGGCTGTCCAGAAGTTATACCCGGACGCCAAAGTGACGATTGGACCTTGGATTGAAAATGGGTTTTATTATGATTTTGACATGGAGCCCTTGACTGATAGAGATTTGAAGAGAATTAAGAAGGAAATGGTTGGTAAATTCAACCCATGAATTATCAATGTGAAAATTGCATGGCTGGTTGATTATAGTTGGCATTAGCTTTTTCACGATATTTAATTTATTTCTTCCATCATTTGTAGGATCGCATCATTGGCAGAAATTTGCCACTTGTAAGAGAAGAAGTTTCAAGAGATGAGGCTAAAAGAAGAATTGCAGCCATTAATGAACCTTACAAAATGGAGATTTTGGAAAGTATAAAGGAGGATACCATTACTATTTATCATATTGGTAGGTCTCGTATTTGTTGTTATTTTTCGCATTTCCCCTTTTAAGTCATTGTTAAATTACATTGTTCTGCTTTAAATGTGTATGGAATACCTGTATCAGCCAATGGCAAGCTGATATTATTGTTATGCGTTCAATCACATCCTTTTCCACTCTATCACAGGGCAACACTTGTGTTATAAGTTGACCTTGAAAGTATGGTGTCTATTTGTAAATCCATTCTCTGTTGTGGTTGATGGTTTTAATATGTTGGAAATGGAAATTAGATAGATTCATTCAAAGAAAGTGCAGAAATCAATATCCTTTATATCTTGATTGAAAAATCTCTTGTGATGTTCTGATATGCTTTACAGGTAATGAATGGTGGGACCTCTGCGCTGGACCTCATGTTGAATGCACTGGAAATATCAACAGAAAAGCTGTCGAACTTGAGTCTGTTGCTGGAGCTTACTGGAGAGGAGATGAGAAGAAACCAATGTTACAGAGGATCTACGGAACTGCATGGGAGAATGAAGAGCAATTGAAATCTTTCATTTTCTTCAAAGCTGAGGCCAAACGTCGTGATCACAGACGCTTAGGAAAGGATCTTGATCTGTTTTCTATACAGGTAGTCTTATAAATTACCAACAATTTCAAATTTAAGCTTGTGAGTTGAGAATAATTTAATTATTTATACATTTTTAAATATTCCATCGCACATGAAGGTCAATTTTTTTTTGCATTAACTTTTTTAAATGGAATTAATTTTTTTTTAACTATACTGAGATTTGAACTTGGGACTCCTTTAGGTACTTCGATAAATTACAAACAATTTTAAAAGATTAATTTGCGAGTTGAAAATAATTTAATCATTTATACATCCTTAAACATAGTCACTTAGTGCAAATAACTTCAATCTTATTTCTAGTGCTTTCAAGATGCTATTGAATATGAAACAGATTCTCACTGTTTGATTGATTTCATGTAGGATGATGCTGGAGGAGGTTTAGTGTTTTGGCATCCAAAGGGTGCTATTGTGAGGGGCATAATAGAAGATCTGTGGAAGAAAATACATAGAGAACGTGGCTATGATCTGCTTTATACCCCACATGTTGCAAAAGTCGATCTTTGGAGAACCAGTGGTCATTTGGACTTCTATCGAGAAAATATGTTTGATCAAATGAACATTGAGGAAGAACTTTATCAGCTTCGGCCGATGAATTGTCCATATCATATTTTGGTTTACAAAAGGAGACTTAATTCGTATCAAGATTTTCCAATTAGAGTCGCCGAACTGGGCACAGTTTACAGATATGAGCTGTCTGGAAGCTTACATGGCCTTTTCCGTGTTAGAGGATTCACTCAGGTAAAGAATTTCTTTGAGCTTAAGCTCTTGGTATGCATGGTTGTCTTAATTTTCTTGAAGTATTAAAGTTTGTGAGTTAACAGGACGATGCACACATATTTTGTTTGGAAAATCAAATCAAGGATGAAATTAGGGGCGTTTTAGATCTTACTGAAGAAATATTGCTGCAATTTGGCTTTGAAAAATACGAAGTTAATCTCTCTACGAGGCCAGAGAAAGCCGTGGGAAGTGATGACATATGGGAGAAAGCAACACAAGCCCTAAGAGATGCTTTAGATGATAAGGGGTGGAGCTATCAAATTGATGATGGTGGCGGTGCCTTTTATGGACCGAAGATTGATCTTAAGATTGAGGATGCACTTGGAAGAAAGTGGCAGTGCTCAACTATACAGGCAATTCTCAAACTCACAAAAATTGATTAATACTTTAGTTTGTAATGATCGATTAGATTAAACTTCACTGTTAATTTCTATCTAAAGTTCATTGGGGTTTTTTGGAAAACAAGCATTTTACCCCATCAAATGACATGAAATTATCAATGATTTCACAATTACTATGTTTTGCAGGTTGATTTTAACCTGCCGCAGCGTTTTGATATCACTTATGTTGACTCAACATCTGAAAAGAAGCGGCCGATAATGATTCACAGAGCAGTGCTTGGATCGTTGGAGCGTTTCTTTGGAATCCTGATTGAGAACTATGCTGGGGATTTTCCATTATGGCTCTCTCCTATCCAAGTTAGAGTCTTACCAGTCACAGATTCGCAGGTACAAAGCACATGAACATCTATGAGATAAATGGAGCTTTCAATATCTTCTGAACTTTTTTCATGGGATTTACATTGACATGATGGTCATTTTTATTTTCCAAAGATAAATTAACAAGCTAGAAAAAAATAAAATTTTCGCTTCCAGGGAAGATTTTTTTTTTTTAATTTGACAAATTTTTTGTTTAATTCAGCTTGAATTCTGCGATAAGGTGACTAGGAAGCTCAAAGCTAATAATGTGAGAGCTGAACTCTGTCATGGTGAGCGTCTTCCAAAACTCATCAGAAATGCTGAGACACAGAGAATTCCATTAATGGCCGTGGTGGGTCCGAAGGAGGTCGAATCACAAGCACTCACAATTAGATTGAGGTTTGGTGGGGAAGTAGGGACGATAACAGTCGAAGATTTTATCAGCAGAATCAAATCTGCTATTGAAAATAGAACAACATTTTGAAGCTAAGTGGTTGAAAAAGAATACCCCTCCATATGATTTTGTTCAAGAACAAGAATTTACTCTATAGATTCAATTTTTATTTACGTTTTCATGCATTCGAGGCTTACAGGGTAATGATGCAGAGGTCATGTTGATAACCATGCAGTTTATATTTTTTGGGCCTTACCTTGTTGGGAAAGCTTTTGCACGAGGAATTTGTTATTCAAAGCAATAGATTGGTGCTTGTACATGTGAGTGGCTAGAGCCAAAAATGACCGAAAGAGCCATGATCCTTGATTATTTTGGGGATTAATTTGCTCCAAAAAAGGAATTCATCACTAACAAGTGAGCTCTAAGATAATCCACCTAAAAGTTAGGCTGAACATGTCGTGGTGTGTGACTTTCTCTATCATGGTATACTATTGGTATATAATTGAATGCTTGAAAATGTGATTCTTATGTCATCTCTAGGCTGAAAATTTTCTGATCGAACATGGGTTTTGAAATTATTACTGGGGTAGCAACCATCTTTTTCTTTCTCTTGTTGGTCGAATATGCAGATGGAGCAGATTTTTATGTGAGAAAACACGGGGCAAAGGCAGATGGAAGAACAGATGATAGTCAGGTAAATGGAATGAAAAGCATTGTTTCTTGATGAATTTTTCCATATAATTTACGTTGGTTGTTGGATTTTTGTTAGGCTTTTATGGGCGCATGGAGGCAGGCATGTTCATCTAGATATCCTAGCAAAGTTGTGATAACAAAAGGGAAATATTTAGTGGGTCCGTTGACATTTGAAGGACCTTGTAAAGCATCAATCGGTTTTGTTATTCAAGGGACGTTGCAGGCTCCATCTGATCTCAGAAAGCTTAAATCTAAAGATGATTGGATTGTGTTTCATAACATTGATAGGCTAATGGTCTCAGGAGGAGGAACGTTTGACGGCCAAGGATCGCCGGCTTGGACCGAGAACAATTTTTCAAAATCAGGGAGAAAATGGCGGTCACTTCCAATTGTGAGTTCATTGTTTTGATTTACTTTTCCTTTCATTTATCGTGAAAATTGTTGTTTTTTTTTTTCTCATGAAACAAACAGAATTTAAGGTTCAACGGCATCACCAATTCAAGAATTCGAAACATAACTTCGCTAAACAGCAAGCTCTTCCACATGAACATACTGAATTGCCGGAATCTCACCTTGGAAAATATTATCATCAATGCTCCAGGCAACAGTAGAAACACCGATGGGATCCACATTGGACGATCCACACACATCAATGTCACTCATGCCAATATGAAAACAGGAGATGATTGTGTTTCCCTTGGGGATGGAAGTAGACAGATAAACATCGAGAAAGTGTCATGCGGGCCCGGTCATGGGATTAGTATCGGAAGCCTAGGGAAGTATCGAAATGAACAGCCGGTGAGAGGGGTGAGGGTGAGAAATTGCACCCTCACGTCCACCATGTTTGGAGTCAGGGTCAAAACATGGCCTGCTTCTCCCATTGGCTTTGCCTCAGATTTGCACTTTGAAGACATAATTATGAACAACGTGGGAACTCCTATTCTTATAGACCAACAATATTGTCCATATGGTCATTGCCAAGCCAAGGTACTCACATTTTGAAACTTATTAGGCCTTTTTTACCTTCTATATTACTATTCATCTATTTGTAAGGTCTAAATTGCATATTACTTTAAAAATATATATAATAAACATATTGATTGCATTTTTTAAATCTTTTTTAGAAAACTATTTTTTTTAATTAGTTTGTCCGAAACTACTTTCTGTTCTTGTTGAACATCTCTTATTTTTAGTTTTTATTTCTTGAACTAAAAGTGCATGGTCTGATTTTGTCAAATTTTTGGTATGTTTCCGTGCTCGATTTCTTCTTGTTTTTCTTTGTGTTCTAGATTCCATCCCGAGTTCGAATCAGCAACGTAAGCTTCGAAAAGATTCGAGGCACTTCGGCCACAAAGCTCGCAGTGAAACTTATATGTAGCAGAGGTGCCCCATGCCAAAACGTGAAAATATCCGACATTAACTTAACATACGGAGGAGGGCAAAAAGGGGCAGCAGCCACTTCACAATGTGTTAACGTGAAGCCAACTGTTTCCGGCAGATTGGTTCCACCGCCTTGTTCTGCTCGGAATTCCGCAGCCTCTTAGTTTTGTTTTTGTGTTTAGAATTCTTAGGGATCGTCCATGACTTGCACCCTCAGCCCTTCTTGCTCTATGACAGATGACGATTGGTGAAAATGCCCTTTCTTCGTCTTCCTTCTCAAGATGTTTTCTCATTGGAAGATGGTTCGGAGAAAGAGAGCTTTCTAGGAAAAGAAAACGAAGACAACCTTAAACTATGGTTAATATTATATCTACATTATAATCTTACACTTATAATCTGTCATAACTATTTTATTAATTAAGAAAAGATACGTCAGAATGTAAAACTCAAGAATCTCTCCTAGGACTTCAATGGAACGCATAATCAACTTAATATATATGAATGATCATCTACTTAATGTAACGTCAAAACTGTACAGAAATAAAGTTTGCATATAGCGAAAATGATAATGCAATCATCAATATAATTTAAATAACACACTCTTGCTCATAAAAATAAAATAAGATACTCGAATGAAAGAAACTCCTCCGGTGACAAGATCTCCAAACCTCAAATTCGCTCACTTCACTCGAACTATCCCTTGAAAAATATTTGTCGACTGCACTGAGTTGAGTATATTTAGTATAAATTTTAGGGTAAATGACAAATCAACCATCGTGGTTTGTGGCCAATGACAAGTCAACCACTAGGATATTTTTTTCAACAAATTAACTACTGACGTATGGGAAAATCACAAAGCAAACATCGCAGTTACATTTTTTGTTCTCCGTTAACAAGTTAAAACGCGGTGTCACCGCGTTTTTACGCGAGGCACCGCGTTTTTACGCGGTGTCACCGCTTTTTTACGCGAGGCACTGCGTAAAAACGCGGTGACACCGCCTTTAAATTCCATCTACACAGATCGAGCAGATCCAAATCTGGATCTGGCGATCTGCGAGACCCGCGATGACGAGAGTACGAAGCTGCGACGCGACGGGTTGGCGACGACGAGTTGGCGAGTGCGACTGCGATTTGCGACGACGAGTTGGCGAGTGCGATTTCTCAACTGATTCCGGTATAGTTTCATTGCTTTGCTCCCCTGTTCCGATATCCGAGTGCGGTACAAATAGTTTCATTAGTTTCAATTTCTGATTATGGTACAGATAGTTTCATTAGTTTCGTTGCTTTGCATTACAGATTTTCATTACAGAGATTGTGGTACAGATAGTTTCATTATAGATAGTTTCATTGATTTGCATTACAGATTTGCTCCCCTGTTCCGATTTGCATTACAGATAGTTTCATTGCTTTGATTAACTTAAGTTGGGATACCCAGCAACGTCGATGAAATATTTTTGGTTGCAGAGCAATCTGTAATGCAATTTACAGATTGCAATCTGTAAATTGATTTACAAATTGCAATCTGTAAATTGCATTTTACAGATTGATTTACAGATTGCAATCTGTAATGCAATTTACAATAGATTGCAATCTGGAATGCAATCTGTATTCCAGATTGCAATATGGAAATTGCAATTTACAGATTGATTTACAGATTGCAATATGGAATGCAATTGCAATCTGTAATACAGATTGCATTCCAGATTGCAATCTGGAATGCAATGTATAGATTTGTGTTGCTTTTGGTGATTGTGTTATCTTTGAAGACTTATTAAAGAGTATATGTACTGAATTGAAGAAAGAATCTCTTCTCTAGTTTTGTTTTTTTTTCTTGGCAATCAAGTTGTTTACTTTGATTGATTTTTATACGATAGACTATTTGCGTAAATACTATTATACTGGCTTATGACATTTCGTTGGGTTATTATACTGCAGGTTGGCGAATTACTCAGGGAGCACAATGGACCGAGCTAGGAAATTCATGCAGAAGCATGGGAGGAGAAGGGGGGAGGCTAGTGAAAGACGAGCAATCGAGGCGGTGGAAGCCGTGTGGGGTGAATATGTTCAACATGAGGCGGTTGAAGAAGTTGAACAAGCAACGACAGTGGAAGACGAAGACACCGCCGAGCCTGAACAAGGAGAAACAGAGTTATTATTCAGTACAGACGATGCCAGAAGACGGTATGAAGAAGATGTTGAACACCGTGGCATTATTGTTTCCAAAGTAGTCAATTTTGACTCTTTCACGGAAATGGGCATTCAACATATACTGGAAAATGCTGGATTACTCGGGTTGTGTCGGATGGGGGGCACTTATTGCGAGAGAGTCATTAAGATGTTTTACGCAAATTTCCAACTTTCTGAGGAGCCAGTTGAGGTGCAAACCTATATTTTTGGACGGGAGTTGAGATTCACTCCCGACCATATCAATATAATACTTGAATGTTATGGGGCAAGCGAGGAATATTATGGCATAGCTAAGACGAAGCCACCATTTATCCAGGAGGAGATGGGCTAGCCGTTCTTAGATTGTTGCACAAGGATCCTGAGATTGCCCATTACAAGAGGCCAAAGGCTAATGAGTTGAATGTAATGGCCCGAGTAATCCACATGATATTGACGTACACAATTTTGTCTAGGATTGGGCATCGAGACCATGTTACAAGCATGGATCTGTATATTTTGGAGAAGGTGTTATGGGAAAAAAAAGTGAACATTGGATATATCATAGCGAAGCACATGGAAGAGGTCGTCAACAACCCATCAATGAGCCTACCATACAATTGGCTTAGCCAGACTATAGTTGAGCAGTTTGGGGTTCCCATTTCTGCGAATGAGCCAAGAATTGAAGCGATGACCACTGACACCTACAAAAGAGCCAACTTGGATCGATTGGGCATCACCCAAGTTGATGGCGGATGGTTTCGCAAGTCCAAACAGAAGGCAGCACCTCCACCCGTTACAGAGCCTCAGTATGTAGGCACCTCTTATGATATGCCGCCTCCTCCCCACTTAGAGCCTGAGTATGCGTATGCAGCCCCCGAATATGAAATGCCACCTCCTCCACAATCATCACACTTTACTGCGATGCCTGAGGAGTCGTCTGCCTGGATGAGCAAAATGGAGGAGCTCCATCATGCATCGATGACCAGAATGCAAATGATGGAGGAGCACGTGCAAAGGCAACAAATCGAGCTACAAAGAGCTAACGAGCTCGCAACAGAGAGGTGGGCCATTGCCCAACAGTGGCAGGTGGAAGCATCAGAGAGCAGACGCGCCGCAGAGCAGTGGCGTATGCAAGAGACGGAGCTCGCTGAAGCGAGGCATAGAGAAGTTGAACAGTGGCATCTTCAAGAGGCGGACCTCGCAGCAGAGAGGTATCGCCAGTCCGAACAATGGCATGTTCGAGAAGAGGAGCGACATGTTCGAGAAGAGCAGCGACACCGTGAGGTGTTGGCCGCACTCAAGAGACGTGGGAGGCAATTAGCCCGATCATCATCCTCGTTATCGCCCAATGACGCACCTGATGCCACATTCCGCCTGTAAGTTATTTATGTTTTACGCAAAGTTCAGGTTTTTATTTTATTTTTGTTTCACGTGATGATGTGTTGTTGATTTGCAGTGACCCTGTTAGTCGCCGCCAAGGATCACCTGGAGCTGGGGTGCTCCAACCTCTGCCCAGAAGAGTTGTGCGCGTGGTACGTCTTTCATTTCGTTATATGTGTGTTCAATCATGTTCATGCAACTGTTAGGATCTCGGAATTGTTTGCAGCCTGTGTCGGTCATGTCCTCGTTCAAGATATATGTCCAGACAAATACCCGTTACAACAAGGAGACGTGCGCAATTCTTGGGGGAAAGTTGGAGGGCGAACATTACGTTGTCTCACATCTCATCTTTCCGGAACAAAAAGGGACACCAAATACGGTGCGAACCCATCTTTGTATGTTAGTGTATAATCTATTATCTTACTACTCATCCGAACTTATATGCAGTGTATTGCGAGCAATGAAGCAGCCATATTGGCGTTTCATCAGTCAAAGAATCTATTGCAATTAGGGTGGATTCACGTAAGTCACCATCTCGTTTCTCCGAGTTATCGTGCATGTTCTCTTGAGATGATCTTATGACTTGTTTACAATGCAGACACACCCAAAGCAATGGTTGTCTATGTCCTCCGTTGATTTGCACACCCAATATGGGTACCAGCGATTGTTGTGGGAGTCCATCTCTATCATTGTAACTCCATCAGACAAAAAGACATATGTACTGTCTATTGTGTAAATTCTTAATTTTGCTTTCCATGTCACTGACAAACAATTATTAACTTTGCATTGCAAGCCGTACGGCATCTTCCGGCTTACGGAAGAAGGGATGTTGGTGATGTCCAGCTGCAGAAATGAAAAACACTTCCACGAGCACGAACGTGAAATCTTTAAGTATAAGGGTGAGTTATATGGTGCTGCAGACGGGGTTCTATTGGACCCGAACGGAAGTTGTCTTTTAGAGGATTTGCGCCCGCCTCAACCACGGCCACCGCCCCGGTCCAGAAAGAAGGCGCCATAATATAGTTCGTTCAGTATTTTTGTAGTTTATGTTTAGTTTAATTTGTGTACATTTTCTTTTTCGTTGTAAATTATGTGTAGTTTAAGGATTTCTGTGGTTGATTATGTTTACTTTAATGTTTGTACATTCTGGAATTGCTGTGGAGTTTTGTGCAGGATGTATGAAAATGGCGTTGTGGGAGTAAAGTAATAGAGGAGGTTCTGGCAAAACTTTTTTTGGACACCTTGCATATAAACACTCATGACACTGAAATAACTTCACGAACTAAACTCTCTAATAACGTCACGCAATTCACCCTCGCTCGCAAGAGGCGGTGCAAAAATGCGATCTGTTTGCAAGACACCGCGTCACCGCGTTCGACACACCGCGTTCTACGCGGTGTCTTGCGAGACACCGCCTTCTTAGCGGTGTCTCTCGCGTTCGAGACACCACGTGAGACACCGCGTAGAAGGCGGTGTCTCACGCGGTGTCTTGCGAGACACCGCCTTCTATGCGGTGTCTCGCGTTCGAAACACCGCAACGCGAGAGACACCGCTAAGAAGGCGGTGTCTCTCGCGTTCGAGACACCACTAAGAAGGCGGTGTCTCGTGAGACACTGCATAGAACGCGGTGTGTCGAACGCGACACAGCTAAGAACGCGGTGTCTCGCGTTCTAGACACCGCGTTTTTGGCAGTGTCTCGCAAGACACCGCGTTCTAGGTGTCTTCTCTGAAGACGCCTACTCTACTCTTTTTAACTCTGTCTTCTCCAGTCAAATTGGCATATTCGAACGCATTTCAGAGTTTATTAAGTAACCCTAAAAATTCTTGAGAGCTTCAAAGAGCGATTAGCGAAAGTGAAAAATTTGTTCAGAAGCAAATGGCGAGTGAAGAGCCTGTTATCAACCGTCAACTTGAAGTGGGACCCACAATCACTCATGCGCTCAATGAAAATGAGGTACGTCAAATTGGAAATGAAGATGCGATTGTTTTGCACTCCTTATCAATAACTCTACATGAGGAGGACAATGACGACCTCCGTTCTTTATGTGAATCAACTAGTGATGAAGACATGGACATGACCGAGAGTAGGCCTAGACGTCCAACACAAGTAGAAGACAGATTCCCTGGATTGGGCCTAGGTAAAAAGTACAGTTGATTGAAGAAGATTAGAGAAGAAATTGTTGAGTATGCATTGACGAACGGGTATGGAATTAAATTCCCCCATAGTGATGCACATCGACTGAGGGCTGCTTGCCAGGAAGGCTGCCCGTGGCGGTTGCACGCCTCACAACTAAAAGATGAGATGACCTTCCAAATAAAATTTTACAATGACATTCACACATGCTCCAGAAAGATGGAAAGTCATCTTGCTACTGCCAAATGGGTTGCAACTCATTACTGAGACAGATTTAAAAGTCAGGCAGATTGGGACCTTCCGAACATAATTGAGACAGTGAGGAAGGACTTTAATGTCAATATCGCACCCAGTCTTGCTAGAAGGGCAAGAAGTGCAGCCAAAAAAATTAATGAAGGTGATGGAAATGAGCAATATAAACTCATATGGTCGTATACAGCGGAGATTCGGAGGTCTAATCCGAGGAGCTCCGTGCGTGTGGACCTCGATATGAGTGTATTTAAAAGAATGTACATGTGTTTGGCTGCATGCAAGATGGCTGTGCTAACTTGTGGTAGACGACTTATTTGTTTGGACGGTTGCCATTTGAAGGGAGCACTCCAGGCCAGTTGCTCACAGCTGTGACCATCGACGAGAATGATGGCATGTATCCAATTGCTGTAGCAGTGGTCGAAGCAGAAAATAGGAATTCATAGAGCTGGTTTCTAGAATTGTTGCTCGATGATCTAAACACTCCATCTGGCAATGGATGGACAATCATTTCCGACCGTCAAAAGGTGCGGTTCATTGCTTTTTCCTTATGTGTAAAAGTTATGCATTTTGTAGGAATATGACTAATATTATGAATGTTTACAGGGTCTAGTGCCAGCTGTGAGCACGGTAGCAGGGCAAGCTGACCATTGATTTTACATCCGACACCTGTATGCCAATTTCCAAAAACAATTTAAAGGCAGGTTGTTAAAGGATGCAATGTGGGCAGCATCTCGAGCCACTACTGTGAGACAATTTGAGAGAGAGATGGGTAAGTTATTTATGCTTGACAAGGCAGCCCACGAATACTTACGTGGAATAGTTGTGACATCTTGTGCCAAACATGCCTTCAGCTCCATCCCGAAGTGCGACATAAGCCTTAACAATCTGAGTGAGTCATTCAACGCTTGCCTCCTACCAGCCAGAGACAAACCAATTCTTAGTATGTTTGAGATAATCCGGAAGGGCATCATGGGTAGGATTGTGAAAAAAAATGAAAAGATGGCTCACTTGACGGACCTTTTGTGTCCAAAGATCAGCACTCGGCTCGCCAAACTACAACTTGCCAGGCGAAATTGGAGCCCCCAGTTTGCAGGAGCTGCCCAGTTTGAGGTCACCAATGGTAATGAACAGTACTCTTCGATTTGGACAGGTGTACTTGTACATGTTACAGGTGGGAGTTGACCGGCATCCCATGTGTCCATGCAGTCTCGTGCATTCACTTCATGAGGAGATCCCCTGAGGAGTTTGTGCATGCGTGCTATCATCGGGAAACATACATGGCGATGTACTCCCACTTTATCCGGCCCGTCAATGGACCGATCGAGTGGTAGCCGGTGACGAATCTTGATCCTATTATCCCACCGCCATTTAAAAGGCTTCCAGGAAGACCGCGCAAACGTAGAATACGGGATGTGGATGAGGCTCCAAGCCGGACAGTGCTGAGCAGAAGAAATGTGAACGTCACTTGTGGTCAGTGTGGGCGTGTTGGGCACAATTCTCGCACATGCGATGGTGGAGGTGAGTCAAGTGCCGGGGCTTGCAGAGGGCGAGGCAGAGGCAGGGGTGGCAGAGGCAGGTCAGAGGGAACATTTATGGGGTTCAAAGTTCCTGAGACAGCCCCCGAGACAATTCCTGACCTAGTTCCTGAGACAGCTCCCACGTAAAAACGCGGTGCCTCGCGTAAAAAAGCGGTTTACGCTGTGCCTCGCGTAAAACGCGGTGACACCGTGTTTTAACTTGTTAACGGAGAACAAAAAACGTAACTGCGATGTTTGCTTTGTGATTTTCCCATACGTCAGTGGTTAATTTGTTGAAAAAAATACCCTAGTGGTTGACTTGTCATTGACCACAAACCACGATGGTTGATTTGTCATTTACCCTAAAGTTTCTAATGCTATATTCAATGTTTTTAAACTTTTTCTTTTACTAGCATACATGGATTTTGTAATATCCGGAAATTCTCCGTGTACTAAATGTGAATTATGTATAAACTAGGTTTGATAATGATATGATTTTATTGTTATGATGGATGGTATACATATGTTTGGAATCAAGAATTTTGTTCAACATGGGTACGGACGTGTACATGTGTAAATGTACTTCTGGAGTGGGCGTCGGGGCTTAGTGTTATTTTTTGAAAAAATTGTAAGTGAGGGCTTCCGCGTTAGGGGACAGATGTCCGCATGTGTATATGTGCTTCTAGAGTGGATGACGGGAAGACAAAAATGATTTCTAGACCGGACAACCTGATTGTGACAAATTTTGAAGTTTAGGTTGTGGTTGCCCGGAGTGGTCATTTGGAAGTACGATTCTGCAAGAGGTAAGAATTCTGCAGCGGACGTTTACGCGTCCGCAGAGAAGAAATTTTCTATGGAAAAGCAAAATATGTGAAAACGGTCGCCTGGACATGTATATGAGTACAACTGGGAATATGAAAGGTCGCTTGGAATGAGATTCAATGTCATGTTTTGATTGGTGAAGGAGTGATGACTCACTACATTCACACCGAGCCTAGTGAACACCTCCAACTTGAAGATAGAGAAGAAGAATCTTATGTGATTAAAGGCTAGACGACTTAGAAGAAAAAGAAAAAGTATTTACAAGAAGCTCTTAAGTACACTCTCTCTCCTTCTCAAAATTGTGAAGGTAACAAGAATTCTCTTTATGATTCTTAAGAATTCTATAAGTTTAAGAAAATGGTTATTGTGGGAAGAAATAAAGTGAGAAAAATAGTCATAATTGGCTAGTTATGTTGTTTGGAATATGTTGACTATCTTCATGGGATTGTAAAGTAAAACTATTTGAGTATGCTATTCTTGACATCTTAAGGAAGAGAAAAGGTTCTGAAATTAATGAATTTGGTTAAGTACAGAGAAAGTTATGAACATTCAAAGAAAGATGAAAATTTAGAAGGAAATCCTAGAATGTATGCATATTGAATTAAAGTCCTAGCTTGTGTTATTTTATCATGTACATGGAGTACGCACTAAATGGTTAAGTAATGTACACAATAATGATGAAGATTGTGTATATTCAAAATAGACATTAAATGGATATTGATGAAAGTTTTATCATCGTTGAAGGTATTATTACTCATGAAGATAACTCAGCATATAGAACCTACATTCAAGACTTAAAGTAAGAGATATGTATGACTTTGGCATTTTGGCCTATAACACAAGATATGAGGATTTTATTGTATTGTAATGTATAATGTAGTGTTATAAATTGTATGGTATCGCATGTTTAGTATGCTAGGAGTTATAGAAGATAATTCTTTAATGTGTTGCATGGTTTTAAATGATGGTTTGAATGGTGTGCACTCATGTTCATGCATCTTGGTTTCAAGAAAGGAAATGAAAATGTTTTTATGCACGTATTTTGACAAATAAATTGAAAATGGATAAAATAAATATAAATAGTCATTGTGAGATGGGGTTGAGTGATGGTTCTATTTAGGAGAACTAGATAATGTATCTCATCCTTGGAGAGATTGAGTGACAGTTCTACTTAAAAAGACTAGATAATGTGTAAAACCTATGAAATTTTTAATAATAAATTTCACGTATAAATTTTTCGCGTTCAAATTGGTCAAGGCGTTAAAATGTTGACCCTGTTAATCACATAGTGGTCATGTGTGAACTTTTGGTCCAATAGTCAAAATCAGAATTGAAATCGAAAATTGAATTGGATTTATTTAATATAATATATATATATATTGTTTTTAAATAAGTTAATAAAGGAGAAATGTGAAAGAAAGAAGGAAATAATAAAAGAAAGAAGAATGACTGTAAAAGGCGGAGAATTGTCAGCCATTGGATGAAGAAGCGAGATTAGATGCAAACCGTCAGATCAGAGGAGAACTTCTCCTACGGAAAGAAAGATTTCTTCGAGAGAACGTGTAATACACGGTCTTAAGCTTAGACCAAGGATAATAATAATTGTGAATTTTGGAGATTTCAGGATTATTTTATTATGGATTATAATACCCAGAAAATAAGTTTAGTAAACGTAATAAGTTTTGTATAATTAGTACTGATTATTGGAATGAGGACTTAAGATTTATTGTAAGATTCTTGATTAGAATAGTTGGTGAATTATTGTTTAAAGATTGTTAAATTAATGAAGTAAGTGTTAAGTTAGTTAAAAAAAAATGAAAGGCAGTGGCTAAAATATTACAGGGGCGAGATGATGGGTGGAAAGCATGGGAAAGATCGAGCATGGGATCGACCCATGAATTCAATGTTGGACCAGTCAATCATAGGATCGACTGGTTGAGCGTGATTTTGCTGGAGTTGAGTTTCACATTGGACCGGTCGATCCTATGATTGATCAGTCCCACTTGAAATTCTGGCTCGAGAAGAAAATGTGAATCCCGAGAATTGTGCTTTTTGTAAATTCCTCCACACGTCCTCCTTTACAGATGGAAAAATAGGAGTGTTAGGGGAGATTTTTGGGATATATGAAGCGTGTGTGGGAAGCTTGTTGGAGAAATAGAAATGAAGAGAAAGAGAGAGAAGGGAGAAGCTCTTAGGAGAAAGACAGAGTTGAGAGCATGAGAGAAGAAAAGAAGGGAAGTTCTGGAGAAGAGAGAAATAGAGGGAATGAAAGAGGGAAGAGAGGAAGAGAGAAGGAGAAGGAAGAAGGAACTTCAGTGAAGTTCTGCAAGAGAGAGAGTGAGTCCCTGGAAGAAGGAAATGACAGAAGGAAAAGAGAAAGGAGAAGAGAAAATTTGAGAAAGAGAGAAAGAGGGAGAAATAGAGGGAAGAGAGAGACAGAGCAGAAGAGAGAAAGAGAAAAGGGAGTGAGTGTGGTCCAAAAACTTTACACAGGAAGAAGAAGAGAAGAAGAAGAAGAAGATAGAAGAAGCAGGGCAAGGAGGAGCTCCCTTCTTTCGGGTCCTCTTGGGTTTTTTTCAAGTAATACATAGCTTCTTTCTTGGATTATGGATTTTGCAAAAAGCTATGTTAAGGCTCTCTGTTTCTTGTTGCTCGATAAATGAATTTTGCCCTATTGATTGATAATGCTCCCTGCTTATTACTACTTCCTGGTTTCGTTAAGTGTTTATACTCGGATGTATTATTCTGTTACATGCATATTAATGGTGGCTTAGATGTTGTGTCTTTTGATGGTCATGGGTGGGAATTGTTCTTTGTTGTGCTTACAGCTTTGATGATTATGCTTTGTTGGTTTTAAAATGCTCTCTATTATTGGGCTTCTGCTTAGGGGATGGAAATGGTAGTTATACTCAATTGAACTGGGGATATTAGGTTATGTTAAGTTGGTATGTTGTGGTAGAGTGTTGTAGGCTCCACAATTGTTATTTAGTTTGGATTTTGGAACTATTAAATGATTAGTTGGATTGGGTTATGAATTTCTATTACGAGAAATAATAGTATCAAAATCATTAAGGATAATGAACTGTAGAAATGAAGTTAATAATCTGTGATTATTGATGATTCTTTATTTAATGATGTTGAAGTTATTCAGAAAAGGAATAGAGTGCTAAACTCTCTAAGGACGCCAGTAAGTGATATTGTCTGTATCTTCCCGAAAGGCCTATATCGCAAGAGTTAGAATTTTTATGCTTATTGTATGTTTTAGAATTAGGTTCTTTACGTTGAGAAAGTGGATATTGATTATGTTTTGAGGATGTATTGCTATGTGTTTGCTTGTTGTTTTAATGATGTGTTTATTAGATTCAGGTGCTTTACATTAAGAATCCAGCTATTAATCATTCTTGAGGATTTTAGGATTTTGATATTGATCATGCTTCGGGGATTATATTGAGGATATGGAACTGTATGCATTCACGAACATTCATGCATCACGGTTTTTAAAAGGTTACGAAAATGATTTTTATGCATGGTTTTGGAAAATGGTAGAATGGATGCTCATACATACTAAGTGTAAGGTATTCTCGAGGCCTGATCACCTGAAGGGGACAACCATCATTTGAGTTGTAGGAATATCCATGTTATCAATGAAAGTAAAACAGATAATAAATGAATTAAACAGAATAAATGTAAACGGGATGGCCGCCTCAAGTGTGTGCCACGAGATGATATGAGATGTGAGCTTGAAAACTATGTATGTGAGGCCATTTAAGTGTTGATTCACACGGCCGCTAGTGTGCTACGATTATAGTCGGAGCCAATTGTTGTGTTGGTGAGTACAACCGCTAGCAAAACTTTCAGTTGGAGCCAGAGATGCTTATACCAGATGTGGGGTTGTTGTGCATTGATGTGCATAGTAGCTATCAGGCGGTTCAATCGATGTTGAGCCTTTATCATATAACGGTTTTCCAATTGATGTTGAGACCGGGTGCATTGATGTGCACGGAAGCAGAGAATGAAAATAGAAAATTGCACTCGGATTTTAAAAGTTACATAGCATGTGCATTGTATATTTTATTTTGTATCACTTATTGAAACTTAGACTCATAATTTAAGTTTTGTGATGTAGGTATATGTGCTGTCAAGGCTAGGAGCAGTTGATGGAGCATTTGTGCGTTGTGGATTTGGTGGCTAGCTAGGCTAAAAGATTTAAAAGTTAAAAGGATTTTAAAGTAAGACAAGTTTTGTAAAGGTTTATTTGATGTATTTTTAAATGTTTTGTTTTATTCAAAAGTCTTCCGCTGTGTTTTATAAAAGGTTTTTAAGAAAAGAATTCTATTTATTGTTTTAAAGGGGTTTTAATAATGAGAAGTCTTCCGCTGCGCAAAAAATTTTAATTTTACATCATTTTCAAATATAACTCTCTTTAAAAAATGACACATTTTAAGAAAGAAAAACCGGGTCATTACAGAAAGGATGACTGTTGGATTGAAGAAGTGATGAGCGGATGAAAGCCCAGTTGTTGGATGAAGTTCGAGGAACAGAATTCATAAGCAAAAACGATTTTAAGTAGCAGGTTGGATGTTGATCTTTAGATGGAAGGGTGATTAAACGCAGGCCATTGGATGTGCGTAAAGATGCTTCTGCAGTGTCAAAAGATTCCTAGCAAGAGGGGAACTGCGGTCGTGTGATAAGTCACACGACGTTGTTCACCTAAAGAAAATGTGTGGGCTAGGCGGAACGTCATCGTTTTGGCTCACGAATTTGAAGGAGACGAATCTGTTGGGACTCAGACCGTAGGGAGAAACCTTGGTCACGAGAGAGCTTGTCTATCAGCAAAAGCAAATGCTTCTATCCTGTGAGTATAAAAGTGGGAATTAGGCAGAGTCGAGAACCATTGATTTTGGCCGATAGACACACGTACACGGGAGAGAACTGAAAACCAAATCAAAGATTCGCATGATTTCAACTCTTGAACAGGATTTCGAACATTATAATCATCGACTTTTGTGGAGAAGGTTCACAAATTGGTAAGTTCTTGTCCTCAATTTTTTTTAGGGTTTAAAATCTAAAATTTTTAGCCTCATATTTGAGCTTAAAAACTCAAATTTGGGGGACCCTTATGAGTTATATTGGTATATTTGAAATCTAGGTAGGAGTATTCATCATTAAGAGACAAAAATGGACAGAATTGGTGCAGTTTCCAATGAAAAATAATGCAGTAAACTGATATGGGTAGAGCAGGTCTACCAGGGTGGTCGACTGCCCAGAGACTAGTCGACTGAAATTGGACAGATTTTCCAAAATCGGTCACCGATCTACCACCTCACAGCCGGTCGACCAAGGTGGTGGACCTCCCTAAAGTTGGTTGACCGAAATTGGGCAGATTCCCCGAATTCGCCCTTGGTCGACCAAAATGTTGTTTTGGGTCGACCCCATAAGGCCGAATCACGCATATTGAGTCATTCATATGTCGGTTGGTTTCTTAGTCCCAGTATAGGACCATTCCTCCTATTCTTTGAGATTTATTTACGAAAATTTCCATGTTTAACATGTTTTTTAGGTTCAAACAAGTTCGGAGATTTTGAGCGATCCCCGAGGGGACAATTGCTCCAAGTACCAAGAGAGAGCGCCGAAAGGGATGAATTTCTATATCTTTTGTATTGTATTGCATCATGCTTTAAAAACTAATATTTTGAAGGGTACCACACTCGAAAACCCAATGGGAACTGTTTCGACAACATGTCATTTTTTTATGTATAGATATGTTTTCTTACGTTTACTTTCTGTACATGGTTCTGTTGATAATATATATTGTGCATATATTGGGAAGATGAATCCTCTTGATGCTTTAGGCAGTTTTGCACTAAAGTATCACGAGGCTATTATGTACAATCTCTATTGTGAGGAGATTGGTTGTTTGTTTGTGCGAAAGGGTGATAAGACACTAGTGACATGTCCTTGAATTTTGAGCCCCAAAAGTCAAAGGGTGATAGGAAGGTGATGACACATCCTTGGGGTTTTGAGCTCCAGAACCTGGCCAAGGTTTTAGTCACACGGATTAGAGGTTGTCAGTCGCTAGTATTGTTTGCCTAGCATATTTCTAAGTGATGGGTGGCGTGACGGCTTGTAGCTCCACTCACCGACAACCCTTATTGACTTGGATACAGTAGGTGGCTAGTTGAGAAACAACCCAACACCGGCAACCTCATTCACTATTGATATCGCGGATGGATACTCTGCTTGATCTATGGACATGAGTACCATCCTATTCTTTTGCCTCATGAGGTGTTGACATTGAAAGATGACCACCTATTCTTTGATGAGTGTTGGATGGGTCCTTGCGTGACCATCCATTTTCACTGACAACGTTTTCGATCTGGAAAACAGTGATGACATATTTTTAAGGTATAGTTGTCTATGTATACAATATGTTTTTTGATGAAAGCCTTATCGATGGCCTTGGGCTTGTTTTATAAAATGATAAAGAGTTTTCGAATTAAAATCCATGTATGGTAAAAAGAGAAACATGAAATTGTTTTATAAAAGAGAGAAAGACTAGTTTTCGCAAGCATTACATCTAGTCTAGATATACCTAACTAAGTTAGTCATTCACCTCAAATGACCCCCTTCCATTCTAGGTAAAGGTAAGAACGACTAAAGGACTTGGAGTTAGAGATTATTCCTTATTTCCTGTTTTCGATTAGAGTGTTTGAAACTGATATTTGGTGAGGATATTATTTCTACTTGATCCTGTAAACCTTAATTCTGTTGGTTGGATTTGTTGCACAATACTTGGATTATTTATTTTTATGCATCGTTTATTCTCATAATCACTATACAGACCTAGGCTATAACTTTTAGACTGCTCTAAATTACAAAAGTCTTTGGCTAAAAATTTACGCATTTGGTTGGGTGATCAGGTTCTCTAAAAGGATCATGTCGCCTAACCAAGCGGTTCTGTTAGGCCTAACTTTGGGTCGTGACATGATTTATATTTTCTCTTGAACTGTAGATCTCCAATGTTTGGACTGTTATGTGACTGAAAAAGAAAAATTGAAATGAAAATGCATATTTTAATGAGACTACATAACATGAGCATTACATTATTTATATATGTTTTATCTCTTACTGTAACATCTCAGTTTTTCTTTCAATTTAAAACTTATGATCTTGAAGACATTTTCTTTTTAAATTACAGCGGAAGACTTTTCATTTGAAAACTAGTTTAAATAAGAAGTGCATAAATAAACTTCTTTTTGTTAAACCATTTATTACTTAAAAACATGTCATAATTTAAAACTTTACAACTTTAAAACATTTACAAAAGCGGAAGACTTCTATTTACAAAGCCAAAAGAATTGAAACACAATTAAAAAAAACTTCTTAATAAAACAGAATACTATAAATAAGATTCACTTTCTTTAAAAGTATTATTACCAACCATTACGTTTCCTCTTTAATCTTTTAGCCTAACCAACTACCAAACCTGCAATGTACAAATGCCTCATCAACTGTTTCTATCCTCGATATTATGCATACCTACATCACAGGAGTTAACTATGAGGTTAAAGCTCAGTAAGTAATATAAAAATAAAAGTGCTCATGCAATGCTCTTTAAAACACATACAATTTTCAATATTCATTATTTCATTACCATTTCCTTTACTCTTTTCTTCATAAAATGGTGATGAACTTTATTGTCAGTGAACATTTATTCTGACGGTGAACTTGTACCTCACTAGTGAACTTAAACCAGGTCGGTGAACTTATACCACAACGGTGAACTTGTATCATGATGGTGAACTTATTCCATCTTGATGAACTTAAATCGTTTCCTTTCCTTTTAATAACTCAAGAATGAACAGTGAACTTCAACCCATCTCAGACCCCTTTCATTTTCTTTAAATATCTCTTTTATTACCATCTTTATATAAAATCTATGCACAAGAAATTCATTTTACATTTTTGAAAACATTGATGCATGAATGCAAGCATACAATTCTATCTAATCTATCTATCTACCATATCCTCAAAACACGATCTATTCTTAACTAAAGAATTGAACTTAAATCTTAATAAAAATAAAATTCACACCAAACAATCATTCAGCACTACATCTCCCACATAATATTATCATAACCTAAACGTCTAGTAAATGCAGGCATCAAACAAATCCTAATTCCTGTGATGTAGGTCCTTTCAGACAAAACACATGCAGTACCACTTACCTAGAGTTATTAGTAGGTTTTAGCATTTAATGTTGTTCTTCTCAACACCTATTCATAATTAAGCATATAAGCATCAATAGTAGTTCTCCAACCAATATGCATAACAATATTCTTTAAATTATTTCCTAAACTTATCACTTTACCCATTGCCAATAGGCTTAACCAATTTCTAACAGTAGTATTATTTTCTAATTTATTACCTTAAACATTAACATCAAATATGGCAGGGAATTAAAACCAACTTAACAGTGTGTTTCCAAATTGTTATTGAATAAACACAATATCAAACCCAAGCATATATCATGAATCAACTTCATAAATAATATGCAAATTCTAAACCATATTCCTTAAATCATCCCCATAACCGAGTGTGAATACTTGATGGCACCTAGACAATACTATAGTGATTAGATCCAAAATGGAGCATCCCATCCAACAGTAGTAAGCCAAGTATATTTAACTCATCTTCATGCTTTATTCGCAGTATTCATCAGGACAATACAAAAACAACATAGTTTATCCAAGATAGATTATCATTAACAAAACAATATCTTGACGTGCTTACTGACATAACCATAACAGTAGTTTCAATTCACGGAAATATTTATGTAGGATCGAAATTAACCTAAGAGGGGGGGGGGGGGGGGGTGAATTAGGTTTATTAATTTTTTCGTGCAATTATAAATTTTCTAAACACTAGTAAACTTATCATAACAATGAGATTAATAAATCATAATAGCAATAATGATAAGAGATGATGTTAGAGAATTTGACACCGAGTTGTTAACGCGGTTCGGCCAAGCTCGCCTACGTTCGCGCTTCAAGGTTCTCCCTTGAAGGTATATTCCTCAACCGATATGGGTTACAATTTGATTGATCTTGAGTGGGTGTCGATCGAACCGTTATAGACAACTATCTCTTAGGGCGTTACCCCTTTTCTCTTGAATACAATTTTCTCTTGAAAAATTCTCAAGCACTTTAAATACAACAATCCTCACAACAACAAATAATCTCACTCGATTTCTCTTGAGCATGTGTTTGATACTCAATTTTTTGTGCAATTGATGAGTTGAAAATTTGGCAGAGCTTCGCTTAAAATCGCTTGGTGTCTTGCCTTCTTCGAAGTCCAACTATTTATAATACTGCGTGGTGCGGACGTCCTAATCTCCTTTAGGATCGTCCGCATCCGAACGTTGGAAACCTACCATTAGAGAAAATTATGCATTTACAGATGCCACGTCATCGTCTGTATCGTCCGCCCGTCGTCCAAATTGTCCATAAAAATGGACAGATTCAAAGCAGACGTTAACCTCATTCGTCCGCAGTAGTCCGTAGTCGTCCGCAACAACATGCTTCACTTGGGGACGCCAAAGTCTCGTCCTCAGTTTCGTTTTGGAGTCCGCAAAACTGAAGAGGTGTGGATGCCATGACGTATCCGCTGCGTCCGCATGTATCGTTCGAATTGTCCCTCGAAATGGACAGATTCAAAGTGGACGCTACTCTCCATCGTCCGCTACCATCCGCAATTGTCCACAATATCACGCTGCATATTGGGATGCAGAATGGCGTCCTTAGTTTCATCTTCGGGACGCAAGGCTCCCTTTCTGCGGGTGCCTCTGGCCCATCCGCATTCCTTCCGCAGTAGTCCACATGTATTCAGCAAAGTTCGAAGTTGCACGAGATGCATCCTCTAAGTCACACGAATCTTTATACTTACTGCAAGGACTTAGGACAACACATTAGACATTACTAATACCCTTAGCAAGCATATTTCCAATTTATGAGCTAAATATGAGAATTATAAATTCAATAAATAAACAACTTATACACTTCAATTATATTATTCATCATCAAAATATAAATGTGTCTAACACACTTAGGCTAACAATCTCCCCCTTTTTTATGATGACAAAATATGTTAAGTTGTTTATAGCAAATTCCAAACAAATATCAAAAGTTGAAAAACAAGATATTGAAATCTTAAGCCAAGAGATTTAAATTGTAAACCAAGAGATTTAATAATACTCCCCCTTAGTGTATGCATCATATTTGGAGTATTTTTCACATCAACTTAACTTATCTCTCCCCCTTTTTGTCACAATCAAAAAGATAATAGCACTCCCCCTTACGAAATAGAATTCAAAACTATGGGTGAGAAAAAAATTGGGCATGGTCTTGTTTGTTTATAGACTCCCCCATAATGCCAAAATCAAACCTATAAACACATTGTAAAGGATGCCAAAACAGCCACAACAGAAAATTCCAAAACTGCCAATATTATCTAAACAACTATCAAGAATAGAATTCAAGAATGAAAGAAAAGAAATAGCCACATCAGCGAAAAAATAAGAGTTAAATGCAAGCAACAAGTGTAAGGATTACAACCATAGTATCCAAATTGAACTAATTGTAAAGATATAATCAAAACACCAAAACAAACTTAAAAGTTACAAACATGTTTTGGTTCACAATTCTTAAACTCCAAAAAGAAAAATACATAACATCGAAACTTAAATACTAGTCTATGCATCGGGAAGATCTTCGTCGTCCATATCTTGAGGAGGTGGAGCGGATGACGATGGGACATCGTGAGCCGGGGGAAAGGTGAATAACTAGCTGGGAGTGACGGAGAATGGCTAGAAAACGCGAATGAAGCGCCGGAGTTCACTGGAGAAGTCGGGAGCTGAAGTGGGGACGATAGAGATTAGGGTTCGAAAGATCCTAAATCTGTTTTTAAAACGCGATTTGGACGCTTGCGGACGGTAATATGGCATCCTTAATTGTCCGAAAATCTGCAGAATGAAGCAGAGTTGGATTTTTGGAATTTGGGGACGATTGGGGATGGGATATTTGCGTCCGCAGTATCGAATTCAATACAACCTTGAGGAATTTAGTGTCCAAACTCAATTCACCTTTACTTTATTAAAAACAAATTATATAAGATTGACTTAACCAAATTCATATAAATGATTTCTAATAAGATTGGTCTAAGACCATCAATCCTAATCTAATTCTAATTCCACAAAACGTTTTCTCATCCAATGCTTTTGTGAAAATGTCAGAAGTTGATTTTCAGTGGAAACGAATTCTAAGGAAATGTCACCTTTAGTAACATGATCACAGATGAAATGATGTCGAATCTCAATGTGTTTTGTCTGTGAGTGAAGAATAGGATTTTTGGAGATGTTGATGGCACTTGTGTTGTCACACTTAATTGGTATATTCTTAAAAAATTTTCCATAATCTTCCAAGGTTTGCTTCATCCAAAGCAATTGAGCGCAACAACTTTCGGCTGCAATAACTTCCGGCTGCAATATATTCACTTTCGGCGGTAGAAAGTGCAATTGAATTTTGTTTCTTAGAGAACCATGAAACTAATAATTCTACAAGAAATTGACAAGTACCACTTGTGCTTTTCCTATCGACTAGACTACCCGCATAATCCAAATCGGTGTATCTAATTAAATCAAAGTTTGTACCCTTGGGATACCACAATCCAAGACTAATAGTCCAACTTAAATATTTGATAATTTGTTTAACGGCATTTAAGTGTGACTCTTTGGGTGAGAATTGAAACCTAGCACATAAGCACACGCTAAAGAGAATATCGGGCCTACTTGCGGTTAAATACAAAAGAAATCCAATCATACCACGATATTGCTTTATATCCACATCTTTTCCTTTTTCATCCTTATCCAATTTTGTGGATGTGCTCATGGGTGTTCTAGAAGGTTTAGAGGAGTCCATACCAAATCGTTTGATTAGCTCCTTGACATATTTTTCTTGATTCAAGAAAATTCCATCTTGAGATTGTCTTACTTGCAAACCAAGAAAATATTTCAATTCACCCTTCATACTCATTTCAAACTCACTTTGCATTAAATTTGCAAATTCTTCACAAAGTGTATCATTGGTAGAACCAAAAATAATATCATCAACATAAATTTGCACAATCATAATATCATTACCATTGTGCTTGACAAATAGAGTGGAATCTACTTTTCCTATTTTGAGATCTCTTTCTTTCAAAAATTTGCTCAATCTCTCATACCAAGCTCTTGGTGCTTGCTTAAGTCCATAAAGAGCTTTGTGAAGTTTATAAACATGATCTAACTTATCATAAACTTCAAATCCTAAGGGTTACTCAACATAGACTTCTTCTTCAATAAAACCGTTAAGAAAAACTCTCTTTACATCCATTTGATAAAGAGTGAAATTCTTATAGTAAGTAAAGGCCAAAAGCATTTTAACCGACTCTAACCTAGCAACTGATGCAAAAGTTTCCTCAAAATCAATTTTTTCTTCTTGTTTATAGCCTTTTGCAACAAGTCTAGTTTTATTCCTTACAACTACCCCACTATCATCTAGCTTATTTTTGAAAACCCATTTTATTCCAATAATTGAGTAGTTCTTAGGCCTAGGAACAAGTTCCCACACACTGTTCCTCTCAAATTGGTTCAATTCCTCTTGCATGGCTAATACCCAATTTTCATCAAATTCGGCCTCATCAAAGTTTTTGGGCTCTACTTGGGAAATGAATGCCATATTGGCACACACATTTCTAAGGGAGGCTCTAGTTTTCACACCTAAGTTAGGATCACCTAGAATATCGACCATAGGATGACTTTTGGCATACCTTTAATCATTTGGTAAGTCATCATGGTTTTCTACCCTTGAAGTTCCCTCTATGGATTGTTCTTGAGATTCATGAGGACTTTCTAGAATCTCTTTCCCTTTATCACCTAGAGAAAGATTTTGTAAATCATCTTCTAAATCTAGACTTGGTCTCTCAACACTAAAAGTAGGAGTGGATTCATCAAAAGTGACATGCATGGATTCTTCCACCACTAATGTCCTTTTGTTGAAGACCTTATAGGCTATGCTAGATGAAGAGTATCCAAGAAAAATTCCCACATCCGTCTTGGAATCGAATTTTTCCTAGATTGTCCTTAGTATTGAGAATGAAGCATTTGCAACTAAAAGCTTTGAAGTAGCTAACATTTGGAGTCCTACAATTCCAAAGTTCATAAGGAGTCTTTTCTAGGGTAGGACGGATAGAAACACGATTGAGAACATAGCATGCCGTGGCAACGACTTCCACCCAAAAATATTTGGGTAGATCGTTCTTGTTGAGCATTGTACAAGCAAGCTCTTGGAAGGATCGGTTTTTCCTCTCAACAACTCCATTTTGTTGAGGGGTTCTAGGAGAAGAAAAATTGTGTTCAATGCCATGTTTTTGACAAAAGGCATAGAATTGATCGTTTTCAAATTCGCTACCATGATCACTCCTAATAGTGACAATGGTGAGCTCCTTCTCATTTTAGACTTTCTTCCTAAAGCTAGAAAATATTTTGAAAGTTTCATCCTTAGTTCTTAAGAATAAAACCCATGTGTAACGTGAGAAATCGTCCACAATTATATATGCATAGTGTTTTCCTCCTAAGCTTGAAACCTTAGAAGGACCGAAAAGGTCCATGTGAAGTAATTAGAGAGACTTAGTCGCAGAGATGTGTTGTTTGGAAGACAAAGAGCTTTTTGTTGTTTTCCTTTTTGGCAAGCTTCACAAACTCTATCTTTTTCAAACGCGATTTTTGGAAGACCCCTACCTAGATTGTTTCTCGAAATCCTAGCTAAGGTATCCATACATACGTGACCTAATCTCCTATGCCAAGTCCATGAATTAAAAGAATCATTCACTTTAAAACATGTTTCGACATCACAAGAAATACTAGACAAATCAATTGCATAGATATTTTCATGTCTATAACCTGAAAATAAAACTTTACCATTCGAATTATCAATGATCATGCATGATTTAGATTCAAAAATAACTTTGTACCCCTTATCACATAATTGACTAATGCTTAACAAATTATGCTTCAACCCATCAATAAGCAAAACATCTTCAATAATAGGGTTAGAAGCATACCTATATTGCCAATACCTATAATTTTTCCTTTTTGATTACCTCCAAATGTCACATTTCCTTTCTTGTCCTTGATAGAGGTAAACCTTGAGAAGTCTCCCATCATATGTCTTGAACAACCGCTATCCAAGTACCATTGATCCTTAACGGGAGGAGCTTCAACCTACAAAAAATAGAGCAAGTTGATTTCTTAGGTACCCAAATTTTTTGGGTCCTTTGGGGTTAAATTCGGTTCCTTTCGAAACCCACACAAGTTTAACAACACTTCTATTCTTAATGCTTCTAGATGGATAAGCAAAAGACTTATGACCTTAGCATTGCAAGTATGACAATTAGTCGGTTTAACAAAGAAATTTCTATAGCTCTTTTTCTTTTGAAACACTTGATATCCCAAACTGGCTTTATCAAAAGTCATCTTTTGCTTACCTAGTAGCATGTTAAAATTTTTGCTTTCACTAGTGAAATTCAATACAATTTTGTTCAAATCCACATTCTTCTCTTTAAGCATGCTATTTTCACTTTCAATTGACTTAATATGCTCATTTAATTCATCATTTTTTAATTTCAAACAAGCATTTTCATTTTCAACTATTTTTGAACTACATGCATGCTTTTTCACTAAGAATTCATTTTCTTTCTTCAACTTTTTATACTTGAGAGTTAACAAATTGAATTCTTTAAGTAATTCATCAAATTCATCACCATCTTCATTATCATCAATATTCGTGCTATCTTATCACTATCACTATGAGAAGAGCTGCATACCTCTTTGTCGTTGGCCATGAAACACATGTTGGCCACTTCTTCCGTGTCGGATGAGGGTTTCTCTTCACTATCATCCCACGTTGCTTTGAAAGCTTTCTTCTTGGACTCTTTAGGATTCCTTTTTTTCTCAAAGAAGCAATCAGCTTTCACATGTCCCGATTTTCCACAACCGAATCATGTTATCCCCTTGTTGTAGTGAGACTTCTCTCTTTTGTATTTACCCTTCCCTTGTTGCTTTCTCCATTGAAGAATCTTAATTTTCTGTGTGATGAGAGCTAACTCTTTGTCATCATCCTCATCGACTTCATTGTCCTTCGATTCTTCTTCTTCTTTGCTGGAGGAGACTTTAAGAGCTATTGTCTTCTTTTTTGGATTCTCTTTTTCCATTTCCTTTTCTTTCTCATTTGCTTTCATCCTAAATTCGTGAGTCATGAGAGATCCTATGAGCTCTTCCAATGTCAAGGTTGAGAGATCACGAGCCTCGACGATTGCCGTCACTTTTGGTGTCCAACCTCTAGGAAGACTTCGGAGCACCTTACCGCATAATTCTTCATCTATACAATCCTTTCCAAACACTTTCAAACTATTAGTAATGTTAGAGAACCGTGTAAACATTTGAGTAATAGTTTCATCTTTATCCATCTTAAACATTTCATAATCATGCACCTCCATATTCAACTTATTTTTCTTACCTTGATTGGTGCCTTCGTATGTGACCTCAAGTTGTTTCCAAATTTCATGTTTATTTTTACAACTTTGAATTCTATTAAATTCATTAGCACTTAGGGCACAATACAATTGATTAACAGCTCTTGCATTTAAAATTACTTTGCGACCTTCCGCCTCATGAATTTCATCTTCTAACTTAGGTACTTTCACCCCATTTACATCTTTAGTAGGAATATAAGGTCCATTTTTCACTATTCTCCACATTTCGAAGTCAATGGATTGAATATAAATAGTCATTCTAGACTTCCAATGAGAATAATTATCACCATTAAAGAATGGTGACCTATTTGAAGCTTGTCCTTCCATGTTTACGCCATTTGAATTATATGCCATATCATTCGAATCTAAAAATTCAACTAGTTTACAAATAATCACAACGAAATAATTCTAACCTGCTCTGATACCAATTGTAGGATCGAAATTAACCTAAGAGGGGGGGGGGGGGGTGAATTAGGTTTATTAACTTTTTCGTGCAATTATAAATTTTCTAAACACTAGTAAACTTATCACAATAATGAGATTAATAAATCACAATAGCAATAATGATAAGAGATAAGGTTAGAGAATTTGACACCGAGTTGTTAATGCGGTTTGGCCAAGCTCGCCTACGTCCGCGCTTCAAGGTTCTCCCTTGAAGGTATATTCCTCAACCGATCTGGGTTACAATTTGATTGATCTTGAGCGGGTGTCAATCGAACCGTTACAGACAACTATCTCTTAGGGCGTTACCCCTTTTCTCTCAAATACAATTTTCTCTCGGAAAATTCTCAAGCACTTCAAATACAACAATCCTCACAATAACAAATAATCTCACTCGATTTCTCTTGAGTATGTGTTTGCTACTCAATTTCGTGCGCAATTGATGAGTTAAAAATTTGGCAGAGCTTCGCTTAAAATCGCTTCGTGTCTTACCTTCTTTGAAGTCCAACTATTTATAATACTGCGTGGTGCGGATGTCCTAATCTCCTTTAGGATCGTCCGCATCCGAACGTTGAAAACTAGCCGTGAGAGAAAACTACGCATTTGCGGACACCACATCATCGTCTGCATCGTCTGCCCGTCGTTGAAATTGTCCATAAAAATGGACAGATTCAAAGCGGACGTTAACCTCATTCGTCCGTAATAGTCCGTAGTCTTCCACAACAACACGCTTCACTTGGGGACGCCAAAGTCTCATCCTCAGTTTCGTTCTAGAGTTCGCAAAACTGAAGAGTTGCAGACGACATGACGCGTCTGTTGCGTCTGTAATTGTCATCCGAATTGTCCCTCGAAATGGACATATTCAAAGCGGACGCTACTCTCCATCGTCGGCTACTGTCCGCAACCGTCCGCAATATCACGCTGCATATTGGGACATAGAATGGCATCCTCAGTTTCGTCTTTGGGACACAAGGCTCCCTTTCTGCGGACGCCTCTGGCCCGTTCGCATTCCTTCCGCAGTAGTCCGCATGTATTAAGCAAAGTTTGGAGTTGCACGAGACACATCCTCTAAGTCACACGAATCTTTATACTTACTGCAAGGACTTAGGACAACACATTAGACATTACTAATACCCTTAGTAAGGGTATTTCCAATTTATGAGCTAAATACGAGAATTATAAATTCAACAAATAAACAACTTATACACGTCAATTATATTATTCATCATCAAAATATAAATGTGTCTAACACACTTAGGCTAACAATTTACTGTCTCAATAACAAGTAGCATAACTCCATTCTTATCAATTTCTCAGGTAGTAAACTTAATCCAATAAAGTATTCAAGCAACATCTTTTCATTAAGGTAATTTCTATAAAAAATGACAGAAGAACTGATACCTAAGGAACCTGAGAATTTGAAACCTAAAAGAGAACTCCTTCCTCCATAATTCTTCACCACTCTCCTCCTTTACAGAAACTCCATTTTACGATTCTCTCACCTAATCACAGAATACTTCATCCTCTCAAAGCTCTTAACAAGTCATAGGTCTCTATCTCCCCTTGGAATTATTTCACATAGAAACCTTCTTAGAAATTCTCTCTAATTTCCAGTACTTCCCTCGGCCACAGAATGCATCTTCCTTTAAGCAACAGACCCTCACAAAATCATCTCTCTCTCTCTCTCTCCAAAACTCCAGAACTTCACCATGGTTTTTCCAAAACTCCCTACTTCAATCTGTCACCCATTATTTATAGACCATCCAATCCAACCCTTCAGTGTCCAATGAAGGTGGAAGGCCAAAAGGATGGTTGCTTCATCGTCCAAAAGTGTCCAACGTCAAACCCCATGAGTTTACAGGCGACGACTTGTATTTCTAGACGATATTTCATTTTACCGGTCGATCAGCCTCCTTCAAGTGATCGTGTAACGGCCCAGTTTTTATTTACTTTAAAATCGCATGAAATTTAAAACTTTTCCCTTAATATAAACATCATAGTATTCTTCCTTTATAAAACCCGATCGTTAAAATTTTTTACTTAAGACACTTAGCAATTGCAGCAGAAGTAATAAAATCCTTTTATGAAATGCAGCGGAATTAAAACGTTAAAAAATATTAAGTAATTTTCAAACTCTTTAACAAATAATTTTCTTTTAAATTCTTTAGCCCAGCCAGCCATAAGATCCACCCGTGCAAATCCTTCATCAATTGTCTTTGACCTATTCACCTATTTCTCGTACGTACCTACCTCACAAGACCTAACTAATGAGCCTAACGCTAAGTAAGTGATAGAAAGAAATGCAATGCAAATGATATGCATAATCATACAATGCATTATAGAAGAGAACCATATCTCTTCTGGAAGTCAAGGTGGAATACTTCCATAGGGTCATGTGGCTGAACCATTTCACTCTGACGAGGAGATATATCCATCAGGGGTGTTCCACAAGCCGGTATCCTCACTTTTGTTAAAGACGTTGGGGGGTTTCAGAACAGGGGAAAGGTGTAATGTCCCAAAAAGACAAATGACCGTGTAATTCATGTATTAGGTTGTAATAAGATCATACTATGTCCTAATATGGTTTAGTGTATGTAGCAAATAAAGTTTAGTGTAAAAAGTTAAAGAAAAACACATACTATGGACTTTGGGACTAGTTGGGACGACAGTGTCCCAAACTCCAGGCTGTCAAAGTACATACGCCTACAGACTCTATGGACGATAATAGGGTTGTCCGTTTTGAATCTGTCTATATTCTGGGAACATTCGGACGATTGGGGATGCTTGCGGACGAGGATAGACAGCGTTTGAAATGAATCTGTCCTAATTTTGGGCACATTCGGATGATCGCAGACGTGGCATGCGGACACCTCACATCATCCAAATGTGGTTTGCGGACGGTATGGACGAGTGATTAAGGATGTGTTTTCTCATCCTAAACTGATTGCGGACGAGACGCAGACGACTTAATCGCATCCGGAAGGTCAAAATTGACCGAGAAACCCATTTAAAAATCTGGTGTGTCTCTCTCTTCTCGTCATTTTCTTTCAATTTTTACCATGGAGACACGTCCTGGCAGTGACGGTGGAGGGTTGTCTGGCATCAAATAGGTGGACCTCTTCCCCTTGGAATGGGAATCGACTCCACGCAGCTCCTTTTGTTTCAACCTCTTCCTGTCTTGGTCTGTCTATAAGAGATGTTAGAGGTATTGAGGTGGAAAAGTTGTTACAGTGAGTGTACATGACCATGAAATGTGTTCTGTTGTCCTTAAGTTTTTGTTTCTTTCTCTGCAAGTTGAACAGTGTGGACTGCTGAAAGGAGTGGTTCGGTCTAAGCATTAGCTGAGTATTAGAATTCGAAAAAAGGTAAGAATTAAGAATGATGTGTGGCCAGTGGAGGCCTACATCGTGGGGTTCTGCTTGATTTGTTACTGTTATAGAACTTGCTCAATGTTGAAACTTGTTTAGTTGATGAACTGTGTTTAGTTGATGAACTGTCATTCGAAAATACTACATGAACTAATACTGATTTTTTGCTAAGTTGTTGGTTTTCTGGATTTTCTTAACATGATAAGTTCAGTGAATTATATCTTGGTTATGTGCAATGTTTAGAGATAGATAAATTGCAAGCAATTGATCCATGCTAGTAATATGTTTTTTTGTGGATATGATTATGAAGCATGAACGTGTTTTCGAATACGCAGTACTTTTCTTTGGAATAATCTGTTAAAGGAAAGTTGGATTGTTGAAACTTGGTAGTGTTTTGTTGGAATTGTTTAGAGAACCACGAATGAGGCAAACTGTTATCTGGGAATCCTATTAATGAGTAAAATTGGTTGAACTAGATAGTATGTTGTCTTCTTCAGTGCCTAGTCAATGGACTAATCTTAGTTAATGTAACTCCTATGTTGTGGTGTTTCTTTTAGATTGTGAGTATTTTTTTTTATAGAGCATGTGCAGCCAAGGTAGTTGATTTTCAATATTGTGGTGTTCTTTTTCATTAAATTTGTTGACATACATGCATCATTTTAGGGCTTATGAAATTGCTCCATATTGTGTGACATAATAAATCTATGTAAATAGGCGTGTGGGGGTTTGGGAAAACAATGACATCCCATTGTTCATAGGTGCATGTTGGATGGATTAGAAAGGAGATAGGTTTGTTACATGGGATACAGGGTTCATTGTTTCCTGTTCTGAAATCCCCAACATTCTCGGAACAAAAGAGTGAATATGACATGGGAAAACCTTGAGATATATATCTCCTTTGTGGAGTGACCGGTTCTTCCTCATGGCCCCACGGTGTTTGTCATATATGTCACTCCTGGCTTAATTACATTGTATGATCATGCATTGCATTACATTCTGATTCTTCTTGAGCGTTAGGCTAATTGTTTTCCTCCGTGATATAGGTGATGTATTGGTTGATAATGAGCAGATTATGGAGGAGGTATTCCAAGATGATGTTTTGGGTTATCAGCCATTTTGACCCGTTGGTTGTGGATCATCACAGATGGATTTTAGTATTTTGAGGTAAGTGGTATTTTGGTAATGTGATATGTTGGGACTTTTGAAAACTAGTATTTTGCTAATATATCAGTAGAATGCTTTGTTTTGATTGGAAAAATGTAAACGGACTGTTTTATAAACTTTTATGACTATCTATCAGTATTTTGGAAATCGTTTTTATGTTGAGTCGCTTGTTTTACTATGATAATTTACAGTAATTGTGAAATAGAAAATGAAAATTTTTATAATAGATTTGAAAAGTTAATTAAATGCATTGGAAAAAGTACGGGATGTTACAAAAGGTGAGCCATAGATTCCACGTAGCTAACTCTCATCTCATCACTCCCTATGTGGGGGTATACTATCGTATGGAAATGTCACCGATCACCCAAAGCCCCACACGCTTATTTACATATATTAATTATGTCATGCAATATGTTCGTGAATACATACAGTCCTATATGATAATGAAAATGTCTAATAAACATATCATTAAAAGAACACACAACATGCAATCCTAACTCTTGTGAAGTAGGGTCCGAAGACCAAAACACAGTATGTATCAATTTACCTGATGTCCTTAGTGTAGTTCAGAAATTAACGTTGTCCTTCTCTTTTTTATACCTTCACAATTTCAAAACATTTATCATTAAAATCATAACTCATCAATCTCAACACATTTTCATTTTCTACTTACTAGAATCCTTACCCCAAGTTCAACTTAGACATTTAACCATTTCCAACAATATAACACTTCCAATATCTCTACACTTATCAACTTCCAATAACATAATCAATTCCATTTATATCAAATCTTTCTCTAACTAATTCATTTTTATAGATAGAGTATTACACCCAGAGAAAATCATGCTTCACAAGGCAATAAAGGCAGAATTACTAACAATGGCCTACAACAACAAGTAGTTAGTATTATTTTCAAACCGACAAATTAACAATTCCATCCAGCAAGTCATCCAGACAATCCAACAGAACCACTACTTATCATCCAAACAAAATGCTTAATCCATTAAACTCATGATTCACAAATTTCTAAAATAGTAGCTCACAAATTAATGAAGGCAGTAGCTAAACACTTAACAACAGAACATTGACTTTCCAGAATGGACATCCAACATTTTCACCAAAGATTATTATTATCAACAGAGAATACTCATCCAGAATAATTATCCAACATGTTATACTATCCCAAATCCACAGAGCAGTTCAACAATCCATAATATATCTCCATTAATATGCTTCGACAATTAACAGAGAAGGAAATGCTCACCTAAGGAGCAAGAAGCTTAGCTGGACATGATGGAAGATCACATAGGCAAGGAGCACACCCTTCAGCTCTTCGTCCATTATACAATTTGCAGCAAGTCTCAAACAGAAAACAAGACAATTTGTCACAACCCAAGACCAACCAACGTAACAGATTATCCAATACAATTATCCAATAGAGGCTGTCAATACCTTCAACATTCAAGACTCCATACTCGAACAGCAAGGAAAGGAATCAAACTTACCTAAATATAGCAGCAGTTAACACCACAACCTCCAATTCTTCAGAGAGCCACACACGGCCCTCACTTCCCAAGTAGCTCACCAAAGAGCATTTCCTTCGTCCATGGTTCACAGAGTGACACACACCTACAAAATGGAATAAAACATTCTCATCCTCCCTCTTCACTCCCCACTATTTGCAGCAGCACACATGACAGGAATGGAGAGTTCAGCTCCGTGTTAATCCGTCATCCCATCGATTTAAAGGTAGCAGAGGACTGGAGAAACTTGACGTTTGCCCATTTCAATGGAGGAGGTCCAATAACCAATTGCCGCGTGGAAAGCCTGCTAGAGGAGGAGCTGGAGGAACCAGCTTTGGTCTGGTCCACCGTGAACAACGGTTCACCCCTGCCATCGTCAATTCGCCACAGCCTTCATGTTTGTCCCTGCCACTACCGCTATCACTGATTCGATCGCCACACCGAAAACACCGAGCACATAACGCTAGGGAAGAAGAAAAACACAACGAAATAGTTGACTTATCATAGCCGAAGATTCGGGGCTCCGAATCATCCCCGCAAACCGTGGCACATGAGCCCTAGCTCGCCGTTGCCGCCAAACTCCGGACAACGGGCACCCGAGCCCGAGCCAGAGTCGAACACCATCATCGCCATCGTCCGTCGCCAATCTGTCTTCGCTCTCCCCCCTTTCTCTGTCTCGTTCCTTGCTAGAATGGCCTGAAGGCCATTTTTTTCTCTTAACATGCTGGATCGGTTCATCTTTGAACCTGTTCAACCAAACCTTCCTTTAACCCCATTTCTTCATTCAATTGAAATCCTCTTTAACGCAACATTATAATTTAATTAATTAAATTAACATTTATGTTAATTACACAAATTTCCATTTTATCTTCAATTAATCACTCCCCCTTTTTATGAATTCTTATTTTCCTTTTAGTGTAATCAATTTCCTTTAGTCTAATTAATTCACTTAACTCCCCATTTGATCTTCACATAATATTCATTAAATCTCTAATTAATTTCTCTCCTACATTTTAATCTCACTTTATTTATTTTCTTCATTTTTAATTAAAACCAAGTCACCTAATTATTTTCGACTGAGCCGAACCAAAATCGGTTCAGTCAGTATCGAACAATTACGTCCTTGGTAATACCCCAATAATTAGCCAACTAATTCAAATATCCCAAATTATTATCCAATTTATCTTTTTTAAATTTTGATTTAAAAATCAGGGTATTATAGATCGACCACCAAACACTATAATTTCCCTTACCAATATCTTAAACAAAAGCTTTCACCTATTGTAATACCCGTACCTATTGTAATTGATCTTTTCCTGCTTTTAAGTTGTGATTGCAGTTAGAAAAGCTGATAATGATAATGTTTATTGTTAGTTTAGGTTATAATTCCTTGATGAATCTGCTGTTGCATCCCTTAGATAATTTCCTACAGAATGTTCCTTATGTTATGTGCTCTGTGCTCTGTGTTAATTCTCTGATTGGCAGTGGTAGATTTCCTTTGCATTTCCTTGATTAATTCCCTTAACTCTTGCTAGTAGTTCTATTACAATTGCTTAAACAGTGGGTGTATGAGTAAGACTTAGATAATGAATGAGATAGAAGAGTTAAGTGTGAAGAGGCTTCCATGAAATGATAATTATATTTCAACTTTTGTTTAGTTATTAACACCAACTGCTATTACTTTCATTATGTCTCTGTTGCCTACTTTCCTAACCTAGTATGTTTAGTTGCTAATCAATTTTATTAATGGTTAATCAATTAAGCATGTTAATAACTGGTTGAGCACGTGAATCTACCTAGAGGGAAGTCGACTAGTTGATAATCATAGTATGTTTAATTTAGCTTACATGTTTGATTATCTGTGTGAGCATGTTAAACTACTAAACTAACTAGATTCATAATTAGATTAACTAAATGTGATTAATTAAGTTGTAGTATGTAGATTGTAGTTAACATGTTTAACTTAGCTTGTATGCTTAAATAATTGACGAACCTAAGGCTAGCATCTTAATTTACTTAATTGGAATAATTAATTAGGCTTGCACTTGTTTAGTTTTCTAATTAACTAACTAGTTGTTAAATAACCAATGCAAGCATGATTAACTAGTTGTGTAATGAATAATCAATCCTTGAGCATGTTAGTAATTAGTATGTTTAACTAGTTGAGCATGTTTGTATGTTAATCAACTCAAACATGTTAATTATAACTTGAGTATGTTAATCGACTTAAGTGGGTTAATCAATTCAAGTATGTTAATCAATAACTAATCTGTGATCATGTAATTAACTAACTAGTTAGGCATGTAAATTAACTAATGAAGCATGTTAAATTAACTAACTAGTGGAGCATGTAAATTACTTAGAATAACTAATCAGCTTAATAATTGTAATTTGTTACGAGCATGTAAATGGATTAGGACATACGAATTGACAAATATGCATGTTAATCAACTAGCATAAGTAACTTAACTATAAATCAAGTATGTTAATCAATTAGGTTAATTTATTTGATATCAAGCATGTAAATGGACTAATACGTAACCACTAGTACATTTAATTAGCATATATAAATCAATTAGCGGTATGTTAGCTAATTTGGACAATTGACTCTAATAAAATGTGAGCATGTAATTTACTTAGGAAAACTAGTTAGAATAATTAGATAGACTTGAGCATGTAATTAAATAACCAGCTCCATAACTGAAATCAGTATTCTTGAGTGAACTAATGAGTGTTTTGTTATTGTCTTCTTGGTTGTTTTTTCTATTAAATGCTTTACTCTCTTTTACATACGCCTTCAATTACATGCACTTTCATTTACAGTAGCTTTCAATTCCTTATATACGCTTTCTTTTATTGTACGTACATTCAATTACAGTTACTTTCCTTTATATATGCGCACTTCAATTTCTATCAATGTTATGTCCTTACGCATCATGCATCATGCTAGGATGAGAATGTATGCTCATGCATCACGTTAATATAAACTAATAGGGGGTGCCATCTGGTGGTACTCACGCATGCATAATGTGAGGTAAAATGTTAAGAAAATGAAAGAAATGAGAAGTTGGAGGGCGGATGAGTAGCGGGTCTAGTATGCAATCTAGCCGGAGCCCCTCCCTCTTAGGGTACGGGAGTTCTAGATTGCAAGTAAAGGGTTAGATCCGACCACTATTCTATCACAAAGAAAATCCTCCAATCTTTCGCTCGATGTACGAGTAACGAACGAAGGAAAGAAAGTAAAGCAATGGACGAACGAAAGTAAAACTAAAGCAATGAACAAACGAATGACGTAATAAAATGATTGGTTTGGGTGGCCCCCATTCCGAAAGGACTAAGAGAGGCATTTCATAATTGCATAACTCCATTCCTTACTGAGCCATTAGGCTCACATTTTACTTGTGGTGTAGGTGTAGGTAGTCGTACGTGCAACCAATGCACGAACTAGGAGTAGCGAAAAGAATAGACGAACGTAAAACATCAAGCAGGGATGATAAATTTTCACACACGAGTGAGATCGTGGCTGGTCAGACATAAAGATGGTAAAAGGGGGAACAGATTTAAGTCAAATTAAGTTGTAATAAATCATATTTAAAATGTTTAGTGTTCTTCGGTTAAATTCTTTACGCTTCTGCAATGTTTTAATGAAAGGATTTTATTTAAGCTTCCGCACATTTTTATTAATTGAGGTTTTTGTAACAAGTTTTACGAACGGTTGGTAGTGATCCGGACTTAGGCGCTCTCTGATTTGTTTTAAAAAGAAAATTCAAAATTTTTACGCATTTTAAAGGATTTACGAAAATCTGGGTTGTTACACCTATGATATCCAATTTCATTAACTATCAATCACTAACCCAGTTCTAATATCATTCTATTTAAATCCAAATATTATTAACTCTAAATATTATCAAATAATTCTGCAATAACCTTAATCTTTCCCAATCTTTCCCTTAAGCTAATTATGAACACAATCCAGGGTATCATAATTTACTTCTTCCAAATACGTTTTCCTTGATCAATATCTTAAATTATACATTTAATCTCCTAATACCACAGGATTATTTACTTAAGCCTTGTGCTTAGCTCTACGAAAATCTGGGATATTACACTTATTGTGGTAGCTCCACCCTGTAAAGCCCAAGAAAGGCCCAATTGTGGGTTCGACCCATATCAGTGAGGGTGCACAATCCTATTAGGATCCGTGCAATCCTATAGAGAGGGAGGGTGAATTAGGTGTGCTGAACTTTTTTGTGTGATAGTTAACTTCTCTAACCCTAAGTGATTTATCAACAATAAATAAACAAACAATGCATAAATGTAAACAGTAAGGGTTAGAGAGGTACGAACGATTTGTTCACGTGCTTTGGTAATCTCGACCTACGTCCACGCTCCAAGCTTCTCACTTGGAGTTCCTTAATCTCCCTAATTGGCAATGTTTGACTTCACGAGTGTCAAACAAACCTTTACAGATTGTTCTTAGAGCGTCAACCTCTGAATTGATCTTCACGGCCGTCAATTTGCATTTCAACGTTTGGGTACAAATAAAATAGAAAAACAAAATTCCTAACTCTCCCAACTAGAAATCTCAAGTTTGGGAGTATGGAGAGTTAGGTTACATGCTCAACTAATGATTTAGAATTGAGCGTGAAATTTGATAGGGCTTCACCTCAATTCCCAGTTCGTTCATTGAGCATCAGAGAGTTTTATATTTATAGACTCTGCATTAGCGATCAACCATTTCCTTTTTGGTCAACCATATCCGAACGTTAGGTGTTACTGTTGTAATTTTGGTTGTCCAAATTTCACGTAGGTTTGTCAAATCATTCGATTAGTTGTTTGACCGTTTATTCCTTTCTTCAACCTTTTGGTCGACCACTAAACCTCCTGCTCGACCACTTCTTTGATCACAAATTTGAGAGGCAATCTATTTTTTGTGCGATCAGTCAACTGGACGACTAGTTCCTTCATGCAGACTGTTTTTGGTCGACCTCCTCATCTAAATACTGGACCTCTTTTGCTTTTTTTTTTTTTGCATTCCTTAATATCTCTAAGTCCTAATATCATACATATTAATTACATAGACTTAGATAAACATGTTAGAAACATTAATACCCGTATTAAGGGTATTTTCGATGAATAATAATATAAATATAACAATTAAACAATTAAACACAATAATTATTAAACCACTTATAATTTCAATTAAAACATTCATCATCAAAACCAAAGCGCCTAATGACACTTAGGCTAACAAATTCTACATTGTTGGGAGTGTGACAAATGTATGGTTTATAAGTGTGGTTCTCCTTCTTACCTAGTACAACGCATTTTGGGCTAACCTCAATAACAAAACTTTGCAGACTTTGGTCCAAAGTAGACAATATTGTATTGGGAGTACTAGGGGACCTTATAAATGATATCATAGACAAATCCCAATAGGAAGTGTGACCAACGATGACGTCGGGTCCCCAGGGGGAAGATTGTGCCAACCCGTCCTGTGACGGTTTGGAAAGGCCAATGTGTGGGTTCTACTCATATCAATAGTGTAATATCCCAAATTTTTGTAAAGCTAAGCATAAAACTTAAGTAATGATTTTGGGATGTTAGGAGTTGAATTGGACAAGTTAAAGTGTTGGTTAAGATAAACATATTGGGAGAAGTGAATTATGATACCCTAAAATTTTATATATTAATCTTAGGAGGATGATTAAGGATTTATTATAATTGACTTGGATAATTTAAGATATTAGTAAAAAGAAATGTATTTGAATAAAGTGACCATGATACTCTAGATTATTTACCTGAGAGGAAAGATTAAGGTTATTGGAGTATTGAAATTAAAAATAAGACTAGATTAGTGATTGATAGTCAGTGAAATTGGAGGTGATGGATGAAAACTTTTTAGTAAGAGAAAATATATTGGATATAGTATGATTGAGAAAAATAAGGTTGTTAATAATTAAAAATATATAGTATTGAGTTATATATATATATTGATTTAGAATGGTGGATGATCAAAGGAATGTGGCGGTTGATTGTCCATGTAAAATATGAGATTTTAAAAATAATTTTAAAATGTCACGTATAAATTTTTCACAAATTTTCTATCAAATGTTTCAGAGTTGACCTGTTTTATCGCTTAGCGATTACGTGTACGTTTTAAAGTGAAACGATCAAAACTGAGTTTTTCAAAGTGGGAATATATTTTTTTGGTAAATTATTTTGACTAGAGAATTATTTTAATTAGTGTTTTGAGCAAGTCGGAATTTGAATCAAAATCTCGCTCGGATTATTTAAAATATAGTGTATATATATATATATATATTTATTTATTTATTTATAATTTACTATTATAATTTTTTTAAAATTTTTTTTCTTAAATAAAAATAAGAAGGGAAGAAGCCCTTCCCGTTCTTCTTCAGCTTCTTCCTTCTAGGGGTGGGAATCGGTTCGGTTCAAACCGGGTACCGAACCGAACCGAACAATTTTGTCAGTTCAGTTCGGTTCTATTAGAGGAAAATTTTAATATATAATCGAATCGAACCAAACCGAAAAATTCGGTTCGGTTTTGTGTTGTAAGAACCGGGTAAAACCGAACCGAACCGAAATTTTAAAAAAAAATCCATAAAACCTGTCGCCCTTTTAGTTTTTGCAGCACTCCTTCAGCTTGTTAGCCAGCCTTTCTCCTCGAGCCTCAACCTTCTGTCCTTCCCCCCCGAAAACCCGATTCCTTTTTCTCTCACTCTGTTATCTAGGTCTAGCCACTTCCCGCATGTCTCTTTGTCTCCTGCCGACTCTGCCTTCACTCTCGATATTTCTAGGCGAAGGCGGACATCGAGTCATCGACGACGAACTCTCTGAGTCTCTCTTAGAGCTAAACACTCTAGCCGAACATCGGCGATTCGAACAATCTAGCCAGACACTACCCTCTTTCTCAGTCTCTCTAGCCGAAGACGGACATCGGCTAGATCGGTTTCTAGATCTAGAAACAAGTGTTTCTAGATCTAAGACTGCCATTTCTCGATTTTTTTTGTTTGTTTTTTATCTATTAGGTTTTTTTTTGTGTTTGATCTGTTTTTTTTATTGATTTGTTTGTTTCTTTTTATTCTGTTTGTTTTTTTTTTTCTTTTTAATCTATCTATTTGTTTCTTGATTTGTTTTTGATCTGTTTGCAGTGTATGTGATTATTGTGTGCAGAAAATTTTGGAGGAATTGTATGTGAAGTAGAAGACTTCGGTTTTGGTTTGTAGTTTCTTTTAACTGTCTGTTCTGTTTCATATATGTCGATTATCTGCTGTGAATTTTCATATATGTCGATGGTCTGCTGTGAATGGCTCATTTCATCGATTCAAGTTGGTCTGTTGTGAATTTTTAGTTTCATCAATTGTCTGCTTTACTTTGTTGTTACGATTGTCTACTCTGAATTACTCATTTCATACATAAAATTGAGGCATGAAAAAATTAAACTGGACATATAAAAATTGAGGTCATAAAAAATCGAACCGAACAGAAACCGAACCGATTAAAACTGAAATTGAGGTTTGGTTTTCGGTTCGATTTGCCACTATTCTCGGTTCGGTTTCCGTTTGAAAAATTCAAAACCGAAACCCTTCCCACCCCTACTTCCTTCTTCGACAGAGAGAGACACTCAAGAGAGAGAGAGAAAGAGAGAGGAGTGAGACTTCGACCAAGAGGGAGATCCGCGGGGAGCCTTGGTCGAGTCGGAGTTGTCGTATCTGACTGACGATATCTACCGACAGTCGACTATTTCAGTCCGTGAGGAAGGGTGCGCCGTCCGTCTGAGAGGCTGAGAGCTCGGGAGAGCTAGGGCTTCTCCGCTCGAGTTATCTTCCGCCATTTTCTTTGGTCAAGGTGAGGATACCGTACCCAGTATTAAGAAATTTTCGCATTTGTTCTATTTTTTTTTAAATGTCCTATGATTTTCTTCTTTGTCTCTCGGCAGAATTAGGAAAATTTAGGGCTTGTGTTTCAGTTCAGTTCTGATGAAAAATGTCAGGTTTTTGGGTTGATGAGGGGCGTTTAATATCATTGGTTATGCCCTGTTTTCATACTGTCCATTTTTGGGGATTTTGTCTGGCTTCTGTTCTCTGTCGTGATTTTCCCCACTGTTCTTCCTGATATAATCTATGAGAAACTGCTAATTTTGGTTATGTTTCCTTACTGCTTGATAGATTACAGTAAAGGAACTTTGCTATGTTGGATTGGCTCTTCAGTTCTGCCCGTTATGTTTAGTCTGAGCAAATTCCCAAATTTGGTTTGTTGCTGTTTTAGATTGGAAGGAACCGATATTGTGCCACGGTTTAGATGAATTCGGTCCCTGTTTTGTGGTTGTTTGGATGGATTCTAGTCTTCTGTTTAATTGCTTTCCAGATTTATGTTTTGGATAATATAGGGTTGTTGCTGAATGTTTTGTTTTGTTGCCCTGTTGATTTTAATTCGGTTCCTTATTTTGGTTCCTACCCGATTTCATTTTGAGAGTATTATTATCCTGCTAATTTGGGTCTGCTCTTTGGTTTGTTTTCTGTTCAATAGACATTGATGAGGAATAATGTTATGAGGAATTAGTTTTTGTCCTTTTTCATGGTTTTTGCTGATAGCCAATTGTTGAGAGCCATCATTCTGTAGATAAAAATGATTGTCTATGCTTGGACAATTGGGTTTATTTTATGTTTTGGTTCTCTATTTCATCATTGTTTGGATAGATGTTGTTGTGGATTTGTTATGTTGCTGACTGCTATCAGGTCCTGCATCTCGGCCCCTGCCAGGCAGACCGTTAGGGAAATTTTGCCTTGTTGAATGTATTAGTCTTGCCCCTCCTTTAGGGTGCTGTGTTAAGGGTCAACAATAAAGATAGTCCTCTGTTGGTCAAGTTTCTTCTTTTCCATATTGTGTTATGTCTTGATAGTTTTGTTAAAGCCTTGTTTAGGTTATTGAGTGATAAGTTTGGGGATTTTGTTGGGATTCCTAGTTTCGATTTTTGGGTTGGGATTCAGAGTTGACCCGAGAAACTATTCTGTATTCTAGTATTATTTAAGACTTGTCTATTATTCTTGTCATGTTGATGAGATGTTGACACCAACCTTGTTGTTGGATATAGAGATGTTAGATGTTTCGACATTTTCGCTTATAATGGGGCATGGAGGGCATTTTTCGGTAAGCGTGTTGTGGTTGCCACAGAGGTAGAGAACTTTATACTTTCTGCACTGCATTGCATCATGGTTTTCAAAACTAATATTTTGTGGGCTACCACACCTGAAAACCCGATGGGAATTGTCGACAGTACGTTAGTTTTTACATATACGTATGTTTTCTCATGTTTACATTCCGTGTATGGTTTGCTGCTGATATTTGTATATATGTTGATGATTGGATTTCTGTGCACATGTTTGGAGATGAATCCTCTTGATGTTTTGGACACTCTGGCACTAAAGCATCACGAGGCTATCCCGTCAACCTTCGACTGCGACAAAGTTTGACATTGGTTACGTACATTGGGTGAATGAATCATCTTGATGCTTTGGGCACTCTAGTGTTAAAGCATCACGAGGCTATCCCTAAAATCTTTTACTACGAGAAGGTTTAATATGTACATCGGGAAGATAAATCCTTTGGTGCTTTAGACATTCTATTGCTAAAGCATCACGAGGGTATCCCCGTGCAATCTTCTGATGCGTGAAGATTGGTCGTTTAAGTGCGAAATGGCGCATAGGGCGATCATGACATGTCCTCAGGTTTTGATCCCTAGAAGTTACAAAAGTGGATGGGTCATTAGTGACGTGTTCTCAGGTTGCAAATCCCAAAAGTGGAAATTCGGATGAGAGGGTGATGACGCCTCCTTGGGTTTAAGTCCTTAAACCTGGCCAGGGTCATATGAAGTTAGTAGGTTGTTACTACCGAGTTTTGCCTATCCTAATACTGTTTCATTTAGTAGGTGGCGTGACGGCTTGAGCTTGCTCGTCGGTAACCCTCGTTAATTTGAGACTTCAAGGTATTCAGTTGAGAAGCAATCCATTGACGGGCAACCTCATCTGGGTAATACGATTTTATGAGTTGTGTCTATCGCTGACTGGTTCGTCGGTAACTCGGGTGACGAGTTGGACCTGCGGATCGCCATCATTGGTATTCTTTCCTGCCTCATGAGGTGTCGCTATTGGCAGAGAGCCACATTTCTGTGACTTGTGCTGGGTGGTTATGCGAGTTGTGTCGTCGTTGACTGGTTTGCCGGCAGCTCGGGTATGCACTGGATCTTCGAATCGTATCGGCGATGGCTACGGTCCGTCGGCACATCTGAGAGATCATACCACATTTCGATGATGAGTGAAAGATGAGTTCTTGAGCGAACATCCCTTTTCATTGGTGACATTTTTGCGTGGAAAACGATGTTGGCATATTTTGTGTTATAGCTGTCTATGTATACATCAAGTTTTAATAAAGCCACATTGAGGGCCATGAGTCGGATTTATAAAATGATAAAGATGTTTTAAATGTTTAAAAATCCATGTATGGTAAATGACAAGCATGAAATGGTTTTCAAAGATAAAGTAAATGGTTTTAGCATGCATTGTATTTAGTATAGATTTTCCTACTGAGTTAGTCACTCACCCTTTATACTATATTTTTCCCTAGGTTAGGGTGTAGATCCGGTGCACTAGTTTTATACGGGTGGTAATGAAGTGATGCTAGTATTTCCTGATGGGTGCTTCGATCTCCTCGTGGATAGGTGGAGACTCATCGGTTCAATCCCTCCGTTCCTGGTATGCTGGGATTTGGTTTTATTGTTGTTTGATTTAATTCTTGCACAGTATTTTCCTTTATTATGCTATCATGTCTCTGGTTGATCACTCTGTGGACTCCAACCCATGTGATTTGGGCTTGGACTTGGTATTATTCCCGTCAAGTCTTCCGCATAAAAATTCACGCATTGGGCTAGGTAACCAAGTTCTCTCTAAGAATTGGGTTGCCTGACCCGATGGTTCTGTTCGGCCCGCTTCCGGGTCGTGACAACCCATGGATTACAAGTCTATCGATAATCTTGAGCAAAGAAATTGCAGCTTATTCATGGGATTGTCGGTAGATCGGCCAAAGAAGAATGGATCGACCAGCAATATGAAAAGTTGCCTGAAATGATAACCGTTGTTTGGAAGCTCCTAGGCTCGACTCTTGACGCTTCAAGGAATACTTAAACATCCCTCTCTTTGGCTCTTTGCCTTCTTGTGGATATTGAAGAGGTGCTGAAGGTGGTCAATAAATAGTGGGCGACGAATTGTAGCAGGCAGTTTTGGAAAAATCGTGGGGAAACTCTAGAATTTTTGTGAGGGAGACAGAGGGTTTTGGAGTTGGTGAAGGAGAAAACTGTGTTGTGTTTTGGTCGAAAGAGAGAGGGTGGCAGTGGAAGGAGATCCTGAGGATCTGTGAGAGCAAGTGAGAAAATTGTCCTGTGTTCTGAAGTTTCTGTCTGCATTTTTGGAGTCTCTGTATTACTGAAGAAGGAGCTTTGTCTATGAGGAGAATCACTGTTGTGCGGTGAGTGTGAGGAGCTCATGAAGGGAAGGAGAGAAATTTGTCAATTCTATGTTTTGGAATCCTGGAGACATTTAGAGAGAGAGAGACTAAAACGGGTGAGGATCTGTTGTTGAGAGGAAGAAACATTCCGTGAAATTCTGTGGTTTTGAGAAAGAAAGAGCAGTGAGTATGAGGTCCGAGGGAAAGAATTGGAAAGAGGAACTGTGAGAAACTTTAAGAGAAAAAGAAAGGATCTCTATAAGGGAAGGAAGTTGTTGGGTTATGTATTCCCTGTGTTCGCAAGTCTTTTGGTAAGCAGAACTCTTTCATATTCTATGGATTTTATGAAGAGTTGTTAAGATAAAGATATAGAATTATTTGGATTTTTATAGGTTCTGTTTAGTAAGCATGGTTGCTATTTTAAGTATAGTAAAATATGGGTACACTATAATTGAGTTTGGATCTCTATTGCATGAATTGTTGTATTGCTTTAGTAGGAAGTTAGAAATCAGTAATTGTTAGGGGTGTGCAAAAATAGGTTGGGTTTGGTTTTGATCTAGAACCAACCGAACCAAACCGGTTGGTTTCGGTTTTGATATGTGAAAACTGAAACTGAGGTTTCAGTTATTTGGAACCGATTCGGAACCGAACCGAAATTTCGGTTCTGGTTTCGGTTCGGTTTTGGCTTTGCAATCCCCTTTTTTTCTTTAAATATAAAAATAATGAAATTGTAATGCCTAGATAATCCTTAACGTATTTTGTAAAAGATTTATATTTTATGAATGAAGATATATTTCATGATCATTAATTTGGGACTTGGTGTGGTGTAATTAAAGGAAGAAATATTTTGAGAAATAAGTTGAAAAGTTGTCACAGATTGTGTAATTTACACTTTCGGTCGACTCGCAGTCAATGCTGGGTCGAGTGTCTCAACCAAAAACGCATTCTGGTGACTCCTTACATTTTGGGTTGAGTGTTGGTTGTGACTCCAAATAAGTATCTCGACCTAAAACGTGTTTCAGGTCACACTTGGTCGTTTCGGTTGAATTGCAATTACTAGCGGTTGAGTGCGGATGAGAAAGATTTGAATCTGTAAAATTATTTGATTTTTTTGGTCGAAGTGTGGTCGACTAGCGGTTGAGTGCGGATGAGAAGGATTTGAATCTGTAGAATTATTTGGTCATTTCGGTCGGCATGCGGTCGAGGCTCAGTCGCATTTCCTCGACCTGCGGTCGAGGCTCGGTTGCATTTCCTCGACCAAAAACAGAATTTTGGAGAAAATTTTGGGAATTCGAATGATACGCGGACGAGGCTCGGAAGCTTTCCCTTGACTGAAAAACCATTTTAAAACAAGAAACCTATTACTATCAGTCATTTCTCTCTCTCCATCCTTCGATTCTCTCTCTCCACTGCGACGTGGACTCCTCCCCCGAGAAGATAGGAGTTTTCCATGTGGTCTTCTTCCAATGGACCACGCTCCATAGAAGGGGGTGATTATCCCTTCAGTCTAGCCATCATGTGGGTCTCCTCTTCTACCTATAAGTCGATGGAGCCTCCTGGTGAGTATTCTGAATTATCCCTCCTTCTACTGAGTGTGCTATGACTGAGTGAAGAAAAGGGTGTGTGTTGTGTTGCTCTGTGTATGACATTATTATGTGAGCAGTGGAAATGTGGTGAGCCTTCGTTTGGTGTTCCCTAGGCGTTGCTCTGAAGTTGTTGCAGCTTAGGAATCTTGCAAGAAGGATCTTCAATAGGTAAGATTAAGATGTAGGTGGCCAGAGGAGGCCCTACATCACGGGTTATCTGTTGTTTGAAATTGAATTCTGAACTGTTCTAGTCTACACTGTGAAATGCGAAATTGTTGTTGGTTGATAGTAAGCATTTTCTTTGTTCACTCACTGTGAAATATTATTGTTCAGTGTTAAATTGCTTTAAGCATAAAAGAATGATTCTTGCAATAGAAATTATTCAAGTTATGAACTGTTTCTTGTGATCCTGTCTTGGTTGGTAAATCTATAAATTTGTATAATGCCGTTGGAAGTCTTTACTGTCCTATTGATAGGAAGAATTGGAGGTGGTCAATGCTAATAGGTAGATATACGGAATGGTCTGCACTAATGGTTTCCTGTTCTGTCGAGTGTGTAGACATTGTCTTGACTAGACGTTATGAATTGCTGAGTTAGATCATGTTCATGGTGGCTATTATTTTATTTTGTATAGTGGTGCATGAAATAGGAATCTAACAGTAAACTCACATGTTATTCCCTGTAAAAAAAAAGGGTGGTAAAAAGGTTGGGATTAGTGATGACTTCATTCTCTGTCAAATAACACATGAATTACCCCTTGTACCTTTCTAATTTATCACTGGTAGTAATTGCTTAGTTGATGGATGGTTTGTCTCCTAAACTTTAAATTGCTCTACATGATACATTGCATGATCATGCATTGCATTCTATTCTAATTCTTGGTGGGTGTTAAACTCATTGTTTTCCCCTTGATGTAGGTGATCGTTATGATGCTTGTGATGTGCCGATTATGAAGGAGGCATTTCAGGATGATCTCTTGGGTTATCAGCCGGGTTCGACCTGATGGTTGTGGCTCACTAAAATCAGTATTTGTTATTTGAATAACTGATTTCATATTTTGAACATAGTAAACGTTTTGTAAGCATGAACTTTTGTTGGAAAGACCTGAACTATGTTTGGGAAAAATTATTATCTATTTCCTTTCGATTTACTCTGACATGTTTTAAATTGAATTTATTCACTCTGATTTATGTGTTTCAAATAAATTAAGCAAAAATTTTTACGACACTGAATTTTAAAAATTGAAAAATGGTTTTAAACAAACGGGTGTTACAGAAATTCTTCCCCTAAACTGAAAAAAAAAACCAAACTTCTAATAAAAAAACGTATAAAATGACAAAAAAAAATATAAAAACCCCGAAAGAAGTTATAAAACCCAAATTTTTTTTTGAGAGTTCCAATTGAAGAACAGACTTCACATATTATCCTCACATTTCGTAATGTCCAATTGTTCAGTGTCCAGTGTCTTCGGATTTTAGCTTGTAAACGGCAAAAGAATAGATATAATTTTGAATAAATTATTTGAAAGAAAGTAATTACAAAAAAATTGAAAATTAATAAAAATATAAATACCTTGTTCTACGTTGTCATCATTATTAAGTTCCGACTAATTCACATCATCATCTTCATTAATTGATAGAATCTCTGAAAAATATAAATTTAAAATAAATATATAAAAAATAGTAATTAATAAAATAAATATAAATGAAAAATACAATCAATATAAAAGATACAATGGTCAATATCATCCACTACATCATTAAAGTTAAAAGATTGGTGTTTTGATGATCAAATCCAGCTTTGAGTCCAAATAAGCGCCTCGACAGTCTTTGGGAACAAAGAACTACGAAATGAATCAAGTATCCATCCTCCACTACTAAAAGTTGACTCCGATGCAACAGTTGAAATAAGAATAACCAATACATCTCTTGCCCATTTGTTTAAAATTAGAAATTTCAACGAATTCAATTTCCACCATATTAGAATGTGTAACGATCTAGATTTTCATACATTTAAAAATGCATTAAATTTTGAGAAAAACATATCAGAGTGCAAGCCGGGCAGTTAGGAACACTTTAAAACGTTGCAAAAATAAAACATTTCAGAAATAAAACATTTCGGAAATAAAACATTTCGGAAATAAAAACATTTGCGGAAACGTAAATAATTTAAAGAAAATAAACTAAACATTTAATTACAATTTAGAAAGAGAAAACTGAATTTAATTACAAATAATCTGTCTCTCACTTTACATAGCCTGGTCAACCACAAGCTCGCGCGTGCAAATCCCTCATCATCTGTTTCTTCACTTGCTCGAGGACTCCACGCGTACGTATACCTACACCGCAAGTAAGACGTGAGCCTAAAGGCCCAGTAAGAAAATGAGTTTATGCATATGAAATGTCGCTATTTAATTCTTTGGAATTGGTCCGCCCCAAACCAATCTTTTAATTACGTATATTAGGCATGATTACGTATTTTAGGAATAGCTCGTACATGGAGCATATAGTTTGGGGAATTCTATGTTTTCTAATTAATTATGTTAATTAGTCTTGTGATCCCGACAAAGGGAAAGATTAATGTTTTTCCTCACTCAAGGGGTGTGGCCACCCCATGGTGGTTTTCCTAATTGTTTCTATCGTCATGAAACTATCCTAAAAGCACATACAAGAATTAACTAAGGGCACATACAAGAGTGTTCATATGACAATCAAAACGAACATAAATATGCACAACAAGAAGGTTATGACATATAATTCTAAGTAATAAATTGAGAAGTTTATAACCTAATTTATTAATATGCTTATATTAATAAATTTGTCTAGATTAGCTACATTGATTAGATTAATGTACTCGATCAATTAACAGTTAGATTAGCATGCTCAAAGGACCAATGATTTACACTAGTTATAATTACTTCAATCAATTAGCATGTTCAATAGAGGGATCCTACAAGGCAACAAGTTTAACAATACAATCAGGGAAAAGTAACCAACAACTAACAACACAACTATCAGAAAGCCAACAACAGAGCATTAGTAAGTTCATACAATAAGTTGGGGAGATTATCTACTAGTCATCAACCAAGAACACACGTGAACAACAAGCATAGGGATGTGCAGAGTATCCAACATAGAGGACAGGCAACATACCATAGATTATAAACAATGCAGAGAAAATACAGAGAACTAACCATACAAGCATCCAAAACATACAACAAACAACTGTAGACTCACTCACGAACACGTTACTTGCGGTGTAGGGCCTCTACCTGGTCAAGACACACCCAAGTCTTACCATTTGAAGAAAACCATTCACGGATAGCTGACTCCACGACACCCAGCACACATGGCAGTAGCACACGGTTCAGTTCTTTCCCAGAAGCACCTGAGATCAGGCCTTCAGCTTCCAGCACCAGACTCCAGAGAGCAAACCTAAACAATGGAGCACAATCCACTGCAATACCCATCACAGAATAATGCATTAGATAGAAACCATATCAACAGAGCAGTGAAAGAGAATGGAGAACAATTTTGCCAAAACACCTTGCAACGCTCACCTCGGCTCCCTAGCGATGGAGAAATTAGCCGAATCCAACATTCCCAAATATAGAATCAAATTACACAACACACAAACAACCGAGATGTTTACCTCGGTCAATCGTAGAGAAAAACATAGCTTTGCGGTTTGTCCTGCTCTTGCAGCTCGGGCATAACCGAGCCTTAGCTCCCGATTGAACAAACTAGCAGTGATGCTCGCACCGAAACGAACCCGTATGCCTTGCTCGCCGGACCCGCCATCATCGTCGTCGTCGCTCACCGGCGATTTCTCTTGATCTCTTGATCTCACTCTCCCCTCTCCGATCGTTCTGCCTCGTTATATAAAAACGCAAATCGCTAGGGTTAATGGGATAGACTATCTCTCGAATTCAGGAGAAGGATGCAGATTTCCCAGCGCCCAATTCTCCCTCGTCGTCCCCTTCTCTCGCCTCGGCTCCCTCTCTCCCTTCCGTTTCATTCTCTCTCTCTCCCTCCTAGTTTCTTCTCTTCTAATTACCTCTCCCTCTCTTTCTTCAACTTAATTCAATTTCCCCCTCTTTTAGTAAATCAACCAAACCAGACCAGCATGCCTGAACCGAACTGGTTCAATTTTCCTTCTTCATTTAATTTCCTTCAATCCAAATCTTTTACTTAATACCCAATTATATATTCTTTTTAATTAAATCCTTAATTATCCTCCAATAAATCTCATTTTAACTATTTTAAATTCTAATTAATTTTAATTCTTTCATAATTTAATTCTAATCAATTCCTTAAAGTAAAACAATTAAATAAATTCTTAATGTACAACAATTATAATAAATTTCAAATATTTTAATTTAAATTCATTAAATTAATATTTATTTTAATTACAGTAAATTCTATTTAATCTCAATAAACGAAAATTCTCATGAATACGTCCTTCGCAATACCTCGATAATTATATAATTACCCACTTTCAAAAAAGTTGGGGTGTTACAGAATGTCTTGCTTATTTGAAAATTTTTCTAACCCTTCATATAAATATTAATCAACTTCTGTTTGCGTATTTGAAACATCTTGCTTTTTGTGACGGTTATAGAACATCTCATATATCTTATTGTGGGTTAAACTGCTCCTATGTCTCAACACTGTAGACATTGTTGCAGCACTTGTGCAACAATTTTTTTTTCTGAATTTTTAAACCCAGAATCACTTCTATACTCGAGATATTATCTTTCAATCACAAGTTGTACTTGGTTGATCAAATCATTTGCCTTATCATTATCAACTAACATGGTAAGACAATGTTTCAAAAACTTTATTTTACATTTGGGATCTAATACAACTGCAACATACATCAAAAAATTTATTTTATCGCAACTTCCCCAATATTTATCAAACTTTCCTTGCATTCCAATAGCCATTTTCTTCAATAATGGATTATCACACTCAGCGTACTCTTGGATAACAATTTTTAAATTACATACTTCACTGAAATAAATATTTGAAGTAACATGTAAGGAGGCTGAAACAATGTCAGTCGTATCATAAAAAATCTTCAAAATTTTGATAAGTTCCCGAATATTAACCCAATTTTCTGTCGTGGGAGGTCTTTCTCCACCCAAATCAACAAGATAATGAATATCAATTTCCTTTAACTTCTCAAAAGCTTTTTCAATTTTTTCAACGCTTTCTAACACCAAATATGTGGAATTCCATCTAGTAGACACATCAAGAAAAACACTACTTTTGCACGTGATCTTAATATTTTCAACACATTTCTTAAAATTTTACAACCTTGTAGGCGAAGATTGAACGTACTTCACAACTCTATGTACTCTCGTGATATATCTGTGATGGTCTTTTAAACCATCACGTACAATCAAATTCAAAATATGTATAAAACATCGCATATGCATGTGTTCCCCATTCAAAACTAATTCATTCCAATTTCATACACTTTTGATCAAATATGAAATGGCAACATTATTCAAAGAAGCGTTATCATTTGTGATTGTCAAAACATTTTCAATTCCCCATTCAAATAAGCATCTTTCTACTTCTCTACCAATCGTTTCACTTTTATGATTCGCAATAAAACAAAATTTAATAATCTTCTTATGCAAAGTCCAATCACTGTAAACATCATGCGTATTTAAAACCATGTAATTCAAATTTTGAATTGAAGTCCATGTATCGGTAGTCAAGCACACTCGTTGATATGTGTTTCTAAAGTATTCTTTTAACTTCATTTTTTCTTTCTCATACATACTAACAATATCTCGTGCAATCGTAGTTTTAGAGGGTACAACAAATTTCAATGCAGATATTGAGAATAAGCTTTAAAATGCTCTCCTTCAACAAACTTCTAAGGCAATTCATCAATAATAATAATTTTTGCCTGTAGTTCTTGGCAAGTTACAACACTAAAACATGACAGATTGGAAGTGGATCCTATATTATCCATATTTAGAAAGCTTAAAGTATTTTGCTTCACATCCATACTTACCAACAATTTTTTGTAACTACTAATGTGTTTTTTCAAGTTTGATGTACCATTCTTCGATGTATGACATGCATATGTTTGTGAACAATGATTGCATTTCTGTGACGACCCGTGTCAAAATCCGTTCTTTCTTAATTTTTTTTGTTTTACAATTTTTGAGAAACATTTTCTTTTTCTTTTTATCTATTTAAACTAATAAATTTTCAAATATCAAATTTAACGTAAAATTGAAGAGTAAAAGTAAAATTAGAGTATGCGGAAACAATTTTAAATGCTTAAATAAAGTTTAGAGTTCAAAACAAAAACATACGAAATAACGTCAAAATAAGGTTTATGCAAATCTTGCCCATTATTAAATCCTTACAAATTAAGTAAAACGTTTATTTCCTTCTTGAGCCATTCACCTACTCTGGTCGTGATTCATTTGGATACACCGCAAGCTGCATGGGAAATGCATCCTCTTCCACTCCAGGCTTTATCATTTCAATACCTACACCACAAGTAATACGTAAGCCTAAAGGCTTAGTAAGGAAAGGGAATATGCATTGTGTCATGCCTCTCTTTAGTTTACTTGGAATGGGTCTGCCCTAAACCAATCTTTTATTACATTTATTCATTCATAACTCGTACTTTGAGCCAGAAGTTGGAGGAACCTATGTGTGATGGTATAGTTTGATCGGTTTCTAGCCTACTGTGTGCAACTAGTCCCTTTCCCGACAAGGTAGGGGTGTAGCCTAGTTGCCATACTAGATCCAAACTACCCACCCGCCCCTCAACTTCTCATTACATCATCATTCATTACGTTCGTTCATTCTTCCTCACATGTGACTACCATCTCGAGATGACACTCTCTACTTTCTTCTATTATCATAATACATGAGACATTATAATAAAATAACAATAATTGAACCAACGAGTATAAATTAAAAGATAAAGATTTAAAACAACTGATTACACATACAAAACATATAATGAATAACTACAATTAAGAACGCACATGAGGAAGACAATAATAACGAGGACTTAACACAGCAAATAACATGTCCAATTATACAAGTCATATTCACAAGAAATACAATAGAATTTGAATTCAATGACAATAACTTAGGTGAATTAGACATGCTATTATTATTATCTAATAATTGAAATTATGCAGTAATAATTGACTACTTAAACAGGCATGCTTGAGAATAAAAAAAAATAATAAGATGAATATGCTTAATAATTGCACATGACTAGAAACGTATGAATAGGTTGAAACCAACTCATGATAGAACCTGCTTAAGTAAACACTCATAATAGCTTAAACATAAACCTACCCATATTATTTAAACATGCTAGAATTTGAGTATAATTGAAAGTATGCTAATGGTTTTCATACTGTTATTATGGCATGTTCCACAAAATTATACAATTAATACATATGGACAACATGCTTTGAATTATCAGATTATTCTACATTGAAGTACATAACAAATTATTTAACTAACTTGATTGGGATTTTGTTCAAGAATTAAACTAAACGTATTGAGTAATTATTTATGGAAATCAAATCAATAGACAACACTAAGGTGTTTATATCTCCTAACCAGAATCAAGATTTAACAACAAGTATTATGCAGAATACAACATGCCATTTCAAACGTTAACTATTATTCATGCATTTAATCCCTTTTTACACATCTATCTGATTATAAGGCAAATGAATAACTTCAGTAGTTTATTAGTTAACATGCATAGATATGAATTAAAGAAAATTACTGCATGGTTACCAAACCTCAGCATAAAAACTACAACAAAATGAAATGCGCATGATAGGGTCAATTAAAAAAAGAAATCTTAAATTCATTCATACTTATCGATTCATCATTCTATACTATGGTGCTTAGCTCAAGTCATTCACCTATCAAGCATTTCATCACATCGTTAATCTTTCTCTAAGTGAAGAATTTGCAGGAATTTAGAAACAAGAAATCGAACACATGATACAGAATTTGTTTAGGAATTATTCAACCAAAGAATTCAGAAAATCTACACCAATTCAATCTACACAACGCACACACTCTACTTGTGGGTAGGGCCTCCACATGGCCACAACTCACCTAAATCCTTACCTAAGTTGAAGAAATCTAATAGGGACAACACTCCACAGCTCACCATAACAGCTCCCAGCTCCAATCTTCACTCATATTCACTATTCTCGACTCTCTGTCACAAACTCCTTCATGGGTCTCTCTCTATGTCTCTCCCTCTCTCGCTGGAAGGAAAACTAGACAGATATGAAGGGAATTGAAACTTCTATCTCCCGAAGGATGCTCCAACAGGGTTTAAAAAGATGAAATCTTACCTGTAGAAATCGATGTGCACCAATCAGAGAGGAGGGATGAGAGAAAATGGGGGCAATGTGATCTGGTTGTGGGAGAATCGAATCTCCAGAGCTGATTCGTGGCTGCCATCCCGAGTTTTTATCCCCATATTTGTTATTTCAAATTTATTCCTCGCAGAACTGGGGACTTTTGGACTCAACTTTGCGTCCGCACATGGCGTCTGCACTCGTTTGAAAGTACCAAAAATTGGTACATATTCAATTTAGTTAAATCTGCATTCATCCTCAATCATCCTCACTTCTTCTGAAAGTGACATTTGGACGCAAAACCTCGTCCACATATATAGTTCGCATCGTTCGAATGTGTTCAAATTTTGTACAGATTCAATGCGGATGCATACCGATCTCGTCCACCCTCGTCCGCAAAAGACAGGGTTAGCTTCAGGACTCAAGGATTCGTCCTGCATTCGTCCCCAGGTGGCTTAAGTTGGTGCGGAAGCTGAACTTCGTCCTCATGGCGTCTGCATCCGTCTGAAATGACCCTGGATAGTTTTTCTCCAATTCTTCTTAACTTAAACTTTGTCCCATAGTATTCCACAATTTATATGTCATAAAATAACACGTATAGGCACGAAATGAAATACGTTAATTATTCCAAATTGATTACGTCAAATGAACGGAAAAAACGATAACGGGGTGTCACAATTTTGCTCTAGGGTTGTTATGATCAGTGCTTTCAATCATAGTAAAATGATTCCAAACTTCAAATTTTTTTCTCTTGGTTTGACCAGTAATAGGGTTAATAGTAGGACCCCGTAAAGTTTCATTGACGTTTTCCATTCTCTACAGTTTCAACAATTTGAACTATTTCAGAATCAATTTTAGTCAAATGAAAAATCATTCATTCAGAAATAAATAGAAACATCCATCAAACATCAAAATATGCTAAACGACTCATAATGAGACATACTAAAAGACTCACAATCATAAGCAAATAATTAAACCAATATTTTCAAAATCACAGCAACAATCACTAAGGAAAATAGAGTTACTCAACTATTTCCAATATTTCCAAAATCAAGTAATCACAAAGTTTGGATATCCAATATTTCCAAAAAAACACAGTAGTTTGGATATATACTATTTCCAATATTTCCAAAATCATAGCAACACAACATTGCAACAATGCTTGAATCACAACTACGATTAGAAATCGTAGCAACCAATACAGAATCAAAATCAGCAAAATCACATATGAAAACCCAGCAAAATCAGATTTGATTAAGCAATCATAGCAATTAGAAATAATTAGATTTCATTTACCAAGCAATCTACACTAGAGCCAGAGGGTTGAGGGCGACTAGGCGAGAGGCGATTGGCGGCTAGCGGCCGAGAGGGCAGAGGTAACTCTCTGACAACGACCGAGATGGTGACCTGTCTATGTTTTCTGCAATCTGCACTTGCGGATTTAAGTGGTGAGCATTGAAGATTGGAGAGGGAAGTGGCTGGTGCACCGAAGATGAAATGAACGTACGACGAGGAGTCGAAGATGAAGACAAAGACGATCGAACACTAAGAAGATGATGTGAGTTGGGAAGAGCAGAATGAATCGGGAACAATAGAAGACAAAAGTGCAGAACAACCTTACCCTAAAGCTTGTGGTTCTGTTTCGATTTTTTCAATTTTGAGAAACCAAAACCAAAATCGAACTGCAAAAAAACCTGGTTCTTACCAAAGGGGACCGAATTTTAGTTTTTAGTTGTGCAAAACCGAATTTAATGGAACCAAATCGACCGATTCCGGTTTGGTTCTTCGGTTTTGGTTCAGTTTGCACACCCTTAGCAATTGTATTAAGCTACTATTGTAGTTAAAGTGAATTGTTGGATAAAGTGGGAAACTGTATTTTGTTGGTTAATGTGTTAGTCTATTGCACATGTTAGAAAGGTTGTGGTCACTGTTGGAATAACTTGTTAAGTTGAACTGTTGGATAGGGTTAGAAATTACATTCCGTTGGTTAATGTATTATTCTATTAGACATATTAGGAAATTATACATTATTGGGATTATATTATTGGAAATTAATTATTAATAAGTATATGTGTTAATTATGAATAGGTTTCGTGAAGGGCAATTTAAGTGCTAACTCATTAAAGCTAAGGACTTCAAATAAGTAGTATTACATGCGTGTTTGTCCGAAAGAACTTACATCACAGGAATTAGGGTTGTTTGATGTTTATATTTACAAGATGATTATATTATGTTGTCATTTTAGAGATGTACTACTGATTATTTCTAGATGTTAATTGTATGTTTATTAGACCTAAGTTAAGTTCTTTAGTTAGGAATCAATCACGTTTTAAGGATACGGTAGATGAACACGTTACACATTGGATAGAATTGTATGCTTGCATTCATGTACCATTGTTCCTAATGCACACAAAAATATAAATGTAACTGAATTAGACAGAACAAATGTAAATAGATTTTTTTTGTTGTCCGGTAGCTTGAGCCCAACACAGAAACCAAAGATATAAACAGAACAAAATGAATAATTGGAAATGGGTGCTTTCTTCGTGATTTTGGATATTGAAGAAGTTGTTCTCATGTGGAAACAAACTCATGCAGATGAGTTCAGATACTGAAGAGGTTGCTCTCACCCAATGGACGGGTGAGTTCGGATACTGAAGAGGTTTCTCTCACCCAACGCGTCACCCAGAAACTAAATTAGAAAACAGAAACAGAAACAGAAATGGTCTAAGTTCATCATAATGGAATAAGTTCACCATCATGATACAAGTTCACCATTGCGGTATAAGTTCACCGATCTGGTTTAAGTTCACCAGTAAGGTAGAAATTCACTGCTAGAATATAAGTTCACCGATCTGGTTTAAGTTCACCAATTAGGTAGAAGTTCACCGCCAGAATATAAGTTCACCGATTTGGTTTAAGTCTACTAGTTAAGTACAAGTTCACCGCTAGAATATAAGTTCACTGATCATGTTTAAGTTCACCAGTAAGGTACAAGTTCACCGCCAGAATATATGTTCACTGATATAGTATAAAGTTCATCATTGTTTTTAGAAATAAGTAAGTTCACTATTATAGTATAAAGTTCATCACTACTTTATAAAGAGTAATGAAATAATAAACATTAAAAACTGTATGTGTTTTAAAGAGCATTGCATGAGCACTTTTATTTTTATACTGCTTACTGAGCATTAGGCTCATAGTTAAGTCTTGTGATGTAGGTATGCATAGGATCGATGATGAGGGATTTCTACGTTGCAGCCTTGGCAGCTAGTTAGGCTAAAAGATTAAAATGGAAACGTTATGGTTGGTGATAATGCTTTTAAAGAAAGTGAACCTTAATTATAGTAATTATTTTATTAATAAGGTTTTCAATTATGTTTCAATTCCTTTGGCTTTGTAAATAGAAGTCTTTCATGTTGTAATTGTTTTAAAGTTATAAAGTTTTAATTTATGACATGTTTTTAAGTAATAAACGGTTTAACGAAAGAAAGTTTATTTATGCACTTCTTATTTGAGCTAGTTTTCAAATGAAAAGTCTTCTGCTGTAATTTAAAAAGAAAAAGTCTTCAAAATCATAAGTTCTAAATTGTAAGAAAAATCGAGATGTTACAAATGGGGATGCACAATCTCACATCACTTGGGCGAGTGACAAATGCATGGTTTATAAGTAGGGTTCTCTTTCCTACCTATTACAATGCATTTTGGGCTAAGCCTAAGAACAAAACCATGCGGATTTTAGCCCAAAGCGAATAATATTGTACTGGGAGTACTAAGGGGCATTACAATTACTGAACATTAGACTCAGATAAACCTTGTGATGTAGGTGAAGAATATGATCAAGACGAATAAAATGTGGACTGATAGCATGAGACTGCAGCTGAAGGAGTATAGCTACATCGAGCACCTATGTTACTTGGTGATTTTGATCGATGGATTATGACTCACTTTGTGCTTAAAAACTGTTTTAAATAAGGGCTGTATAATGTTTTATGTAGGAATTAAGACAAGATAGTGTAATATATCTTTTAAATATTTTGAATGATATACTGTATCTTTTAAATGGTTTGAATAGTTTAAAGGAATTTTAAATGAAAAAGAAATGCTTCCACTACTTATTAAATGTCATTTGTCCCACAATTTGTTAAAAAAAAAACAGAGTGAAAAATTATAAGAAAAAACAGGTCATTACAAATTTTTAATTTTATCATTCAAAAATTATTTTTTAGAATAAGCCACCTTAACTTTCAGCTGAGCATTTCATAAAACTTTTTCTTACGTATGATATATCGTAGCAGAAATAACGACATTATTGTTTTTTAATTAAAATTGATAAAGAAAATAAATTAACATATTTTAATTGTTATTTTAAGGGAAAATAACACTGCAAACCCTCTACTTCGCGATCAATAACAAGTTAAACCTTGGAGAAATTTTCTTAACAACTAAAACCTTGAACTATGAGAAATTATTGCCAGCAACCTCGCAGTCAAGTTTTTCGTCCAAATCCGTCAAATTTAACTCGTCAGTTAACTTGAAAAGTTTTCCCCTCAAAGTTGATCGCGTTTGTCGGCGTCGGTCCTTAAAATTGATGTAAGTTCTTCCATAAAAATGAATTTCAAAGTCGAAGATTCAAAAATTTCAAACTTTCTGACTGTAAAACGACGATTTTTGAAGGAGGGCTGTATGTTCTAGGTTAAAAAACTTTTTTAACATATAACAGACGTCCGTTATACGCTGAGGGACATCCGTTATAGGTTAAATGACGCATTTCAACTTATAATGGACGTCCTTCGTGCCCAGGGAAGTCCATCTTACATTTATTATTAATAAAAAAAATTAAAATACTGTTTTAACTATATAAAAAGTTGTTAGTAATATTTTTATAGGAACAAAATGGTAATTTGACAGACAAGTGGAGATAGTTGTACCCAACTTGTCTGTCAAATTACCGTTGTGCCCCTATAAAAATGTTACTGACAACTTTTTATAGGGTTAAAACAGTAATTTAATTTTTATTATTAATAATAAATTTAAGATGGACGTCCCTAGGCACGAAGGATGTCCATTATAGGTTAAAATGCGTCTTTTAACCTAAAACGGATGTCCATCGGCCTATAATGGACGTCCGTTATATGTTAAAAAACATCTTTTAACTTAAAATGTACGACCCTCTTTCAAACATCGTCGTTTTACAGTCGGAAAGTTTGAAATTTTTGAATGTTTGACTTTGAAATTCATTTTTATGGAAGAACTTACATCGATTTTAAGGATTGACGCCGACGAACGCGATCGACTTTGAGGAGAAAACTTTTCAAGTTAATTAAGGAGTTAAATTTGACGGATTTGGACGGAAAACTTGACTGCGAGGTTGTCGGCGATAATTTCTTATAGGTCAAGGTTTTAGTTGTTAAAAAAATTTCTCCAAGATTTGACTTGTTATTGACCCCGAACTAGAGAGTTTGCAGTGTTATTTTCCCTTATTTTAATGTATATCAATTTTGACAATTTACCTAATTTGTATTTTTTTATTCGAATTAAATTAGTTTCTTTATTATAGTAGTTTTCTTACTCTAATACGGTAATTTGCGTATTCATAAAAACTAGAGGAACATTAATGAAACGTATGCTATAATTTATTATTCCCACTTAAACTCCTTAAACTCTATGGTACCATAGCTCTCCCTAGGAGTGAAGAACAAAAAATTTAGCCATCAGTCACCCGTCTTCTACCGCTTCATATTTCTGTCTTTTTAGTTGTATCATTCCCTCAACGACGCTTCCCAAAAACAACCAAAATGTTTTTTTTTTTATTAATGACCAGAGAATTCAATCATTCTCTAGTCATCAATCTCAATATTACTTTTCATTTGTCTTTCATTTGGTAAAATAGCTTAACAACTCCAAAAAAAAATAGGGTAAATTACAAATTAACCATCGTAGTTTTTGATCAATAACAAGTTACCACTATCTTTTATTTTTTAACAAATTAACCATCGTGGTTTGCGGTCAATGAAAAATCCAACATGACAAACGTTCACCATTAAAAAGCTGGGCGCCATGGTCAAAACGCCGGAACACCTCGCGGTGTTCTGGAGAATTTCGAACGCTGGAACGACTTGCGTTCTGAATTCAGAATGCCCAATTCTTCAGAATGCCAAATGTAGGGCCTTCTGAAGAATTCAGAACGCCGAACATCGTTTTGAAAAAATCAGAACGCTGGCCCGATCAGAGCGCCATCTCTCGCGGTCTCTAGCGATCAGAGCGCGATCTCGCTGTGTCTGGAGATCAGATCACAGTCTCTGGCGATAAGAGACCGCGAGATTGCGATCTCTAGCGATCAGATACTGCGATCTCGTAGTCTCTGGCGATAAGAGACCGCGAGATCGCTATCTCTGGCGATCAGAGACCACGATCTTGCGCTCTCTTGCGATCAGAGACCGTGAGATCGCTGTCTCTTGCTATTAGAGACTGCGATCTCATGGTCTCTTGCTATTAGAGACCGCGAGATGGTGGTCTCTTGCGATCAAAGACCGCGAGATCGCGGTCTCTTGCAATTAGAGACTGTGAGATGGCGATCTCTTGCTATTAGAGACGCGATCTTCACGGCCTCTTGCGATCAGAGACCGCGAGATAGCGGTCTCTGGCGATCAGAGATCACGAGATCGCAGTCTCTTGCTATCAGAGACAGCGATGGTTTGAGAATCCACAGAGCTGGAGACGAACAGTAGATAAAGTAGAACGAAAAGCTTGGGATCCATGGCGGCTAAACGTTGGTGGAGAAAGGTGAAAATAATTTGCAGGTTTTCAAGGTACTGACTATGGTGGGAACTGGAGAGTTTTAATTCAATTACAAAATAACAACGTTCCCTTCAATTATTGAAAAAAGGGGTGATATTTGAAGAGGGTTGGACTAGAGACTGTGATCCAATCGCCATACACCGCGAGATCGCGCTCTGATCCCCAGAGACCGCGAGAGATGGCGCTCTGATTGGCCCAGTGTTCTGATTTTTTCAAAACAATGTTCGGCATTCTGTATTCTTCAGAAGGCCCTGCTTTTGGCATTCTAAAGAATTGGGCGTTCTGGATTCAGAACGCTAGTCGCTTCAGCTTTCGGAATTCTCCAGAACGCCATGAGGCGTTTCGGCGTTTTGACCGTGGCACCCAGGTTTTTAACGGTGAACATCTGTGATATTGGATTTGTCATTAACAGCAAACCACAATGGTTAATTTGTTAGAAAATAAAGGATAGTGGTTCACTTGTCATTGACCATAAACCACGATGGTTAATTTGTCATTTACCCAAAAAAATATTTACCTTCTCCAGCCAAAAACTAGCCTTTAGATTCCTTCCTAACACAGTTTCCAATTCTCTAATAAAAAAATTTGACTTTTTTTTTTATTTCTATCTCTCTTTTTACCTTGTGTCGTGTGTATAATCAAATTTGAAGCATGAACTTTTGTCAACAACTTTGCCAACTACTTGACAAACATCTATCGCTCTTCCACGTGCTCTCATCTTTTATGGCTGAAAACTCAAATTTGATTTCTCTCTTCCTCTTTGATAGTGTGTCGTCTATAGGATTAAACTAGAAGTATAAAGTACGACCAACAATTTCATCAATGACTAACAATGAATTCAACCTCAGTCTACAACCTCCTCTTCGTTATATATAGACAAAAAAGGAAAAATGACAAAACAATCATCATCCTTTACTGTTTGTGACAAACCAACCACCATTCTTTTTTTGCTAATAAATTAACCACTAAACTATGAAAAATGACGCTGCCAACATCGCTGTCATGTTTTCCGTTAAAAGCGATAATGTCAAGCCGCTGTGGTTTGTATATAAACCGTCATGACTCCATAGTTTTAAAAAAATCACACGCCAATTTTGATGGCCTGCCGCAGTTTCATACTAAACCGCAGTGTTGTGACGATAAACCGCGGCAGTTTCTTATGAAGTAGTTGTGGTTTAGCATGCCTTATTTTTTGATCTTCTGTTGTACTACATAAGACTCGATTGTGGGCTTCGGGCATGTTCACTGCAAACAACCCTAGGCAAATCATCGAACTCTTAGACCTTTGTTCCACTGTGTAATTGAGACCAATGCAATCCCGCGCAAAGAAAATGCTGACCAAGCGAAATGGTGGTTCATCACAAACTCACCCACAACCACATGTAGAAACGATAGACTCTGCCCAGAAACACTGTCGGCTTGCAAAAGAGGTTGACGGTCAAGTTCACTGACCTGAACTAGCCACGGTGCAAGAAGGAGCACCCGCGGCACAAGGAACAACCGCCACGATGCAAGCTAGAGAAACCGCCGCGGGGCACAATGGAGAAACCCTCGTGGTGCAATCTAGAGAAACTGCCACGGTGCAATCTAGAGAAACTGTGGCGGTGAAATCTGGTGGAATTGTGGCACAATCTGAACAACGACCGGCCGGAGGTGCACTAGTCCGTTTCTAGCCCGTTGTAGCAGGCTTCCACTCTCCACTCTTCAGGACAACTTACATGAAGGAACAATATGGAGCTGATGTTAAACACCGTTCAATTATTGTTTCTAAAAGAGTAGACTTGGAGTCCTTGGTAGAGTTGGGGAATTCAACAATTGTGTGAGGGGGCTAGCTTAGCCTGTTTGTGCGAAATGAGGGAAAGTTATTGTGAGAGGAATGTGAGATTGTTTTATGCAAATTTGGAAGTGTCCACCCAGCCATTAAAGGTCCGCACTTACATGTTTGGATGGGAGTTGAGGTTGACTCTCAACGATCTGAACGTGATGCTTGGATGTGTGATGGAGGAACCAAGCGATCAGTATTACCACGTGTCTCGGGAGCCACCTTTCGTCAAGCGAGGAGATGAGTTGGCAGTGCTTAAATTGTTGCATTGGAATCCCAATATTGACACGTACAATAAGCCAAAGGGCAGAGAGCTGAATGAAATAGCCCGAGTGATCCACATCATCATGACGTACACCATTTTACCTCTGGATGGACATTGAGACCATGTTAGCTGCATGGATCTCTATTTGCTCGAGAAGGTATTCACCAGGAAAAAGGTGGACATCGGATATGTCATTTTGAGGCACATACATGAGATGCTCAACAACCCGGCAAAGATTCTGCCATTCAATTGGCTCATCCAGAGGATTGTTGAGCACTTTGGGGTACCCATCTCAGAGGATGAGCCGAGAATTGAAGAGACGGCCACAGACGTCTACAATAGATTGAAAGTGGATAGAATGGGTGCGGTTTAGTATGAAACCGTGGCGGGCCATCAAAATTGTAGTGTGGTTTTTTTTAAAACTATGGAGCCGCGACGGTTTGTATACGAACCGCCGCGGCTCTACATTATTGCTTTTAACGGCAAACATGACACAATGTTGGCGGTGTTATTTTTTCATAGTTTAGTGGTTAATTTATTAATAAAAAAAGGATGATGGTTGATTTATCACAAATAGTAAGGATTGATGATTGCTTTGTCATTTTCCCAAAAAAAAAAAATTAAAACAATTCCTTTCGGGGGTTGTTTCCGCATTAGGGGGACCCCCTATTTTATGCTGAGTGGGGGAAAAACTCCCCGACTGCCTCTTCCCTTTCCTCTCCCAAAAATCGAGACTCTCTCTTTGTCTCTCAAATTTTCGATGATGAAAAGGTGTCTCAGCGACTCTCCATTCCACCCTTGTACGTCTCATCTCTTGCCAAGGTAAGACTCAAAACTTAATTCTTTTGTCTTGTGTTCTTTTGATAACGGTACTGAGAGACGAACAAGTATATTTGTTAGGGGGCCAACTTTCGGACGTCTGTATTGGGGAAAAATCAATTTCGATGAGGCTGGTAGTGAGTGAACACTAGGGTAAAAATCAGATTTTTCAATAATGTTCTCTTCAATGAATTCTGCTAATTTTGGACTGTTAGTTGATTCTTGATGTTGGTTTAGATTGTTGATGGATTTTGTTTAGGTTGTGTGAAGTACCATAGGTCGAGAAGGAATTCCCGACCAGAGCGGTAGCCCTTTGGTCAACAGTGGTTCTGCTGAATCGCTAAGGGTTGTACCATGGGCTCTAAGCTTTCGGGTAAGAGTTCCGACCGGAACTCTTGACCCTTTCTTATCGTCGGGCACTGCTAGGAAGGAACGCATGGATTTCGGCCCGAGTTCTGTCCGTGCATAGAGCAATTTTGATCTCTGTTTAAGGATAGAGAAGTTCGTACGTAGACCGAATGGCACAAGGGCCATTTTGTCTGTGGACAACATGATTCATGGGCCATGACACATTCCGTTGGGCCTGACCATGCTTTGTTTGGGATGACCTATGCCTTGTTTTGAGCTGGGCCATGCCTTGTTTGAACTGATTTATGTAGTCAAATTTAAATTTTTATCCTAAGTCTTAGATGCTAATTTTTAGTAAATTAATAATCGTTAGAATTCAAGATTTAAGAAATTATTAGATTGTCTACCGTTGGGCTTCATTGGACTTTGGTGTTGTTTGGCTCAATTTTGAGGTAATAATTATTTTATGTTTAATGTAAATTAATTTATAAAATGTTTAACACTGTTTAAAGTTAAATATGTTTAATTTACCATTCAGTTCAGTTACGTTCATCGTTGCATTTATTTACTTTTAATGTTAAAATGGGTAATAGGACAACTGTATGTGCTGTGTCCTTGAGTTTTGAATCCCTAAAGTTGAAATGGGTAATAGGACAATTGTATGTGTCGTGTTCTTAGATTTTGGATCCCTAAACCTAAACAGAGTCTGTTTGGCAATTCTGATTGCTTGAGTATCGATGTTGTTAATTCCCATTACTTATTTTATTGTTCATCATTGTTTCTTTCATATATTAAATTGTTAGAAATCAGTAATTGAAATTCCACACATGATTTGTATGATATGAAAGTTGAATATAAAGTTTAATTCATATTGAGTTTGGTTGACTCATCCCAGATTTGATTTATTTTTCAAAAAATAATCAGAAAAATCCCCCCGTTGCCACTACAAGAGTAGATTATGAGGTTCTTTCTAATCGAATTAATTATTTTATTTTCTTAAGAGATTAGATTATTTTTGTAAGGTTTGTTTATTAGAATTAATTTAGATTTTATTACTTGACACTATTATATTCTCATGTTAGAATTTTTGAAGTCTTCTAATGCTAGTTATGAATTTAAGAAAGGGAAAATGACAAATTAACCATCGTGGTTTCCGGTCAATGACAAGTCAACCACTGTGGTATATTTGCTAACAAGTTAACCACTAACGTATGAGAAATTGACAAATCCAACATCACACTCAAGTTAACCTAGGAAAAGAAAAAGCCTGGACGCCGCAAACAAGCGGGGTCCAGGCAAAGAAGCAAGCCTGGACGCCGCTGGTTTGCGGTGTCCAGGCAAAGCCAAATTGCTTTGACGCCGCTGGGGTGCGGCGTCCAGGCAAAGAGGACCACCCCAATCATTTTCCCTTTAATAAAGGGAAAATAAAAGTTAGGGCTCATTCTCCTACCCCTACCCGACCCCCTGCTCTTCTTCTCCCTCCCAATCGGCTCTCCCACTCTCCCCCAATCGGCCACGAGTCCGACTAGCGCACGGCGACGACCACACGAGGCCGACTACCGCACGGCGACGACGAGCACGCGAGGCCGACCACCGAACGGCGACGAGCACGCGACGCCAACCACCGAACGGCGACCACCACGCGACGCCAACCACCGAACGGTCTCGGATCTCGCCTTTCTCTCACCTTTCTTTGGTAGATTGTTAGTATCCTGTGGTAGATCTCTCGCCATCCCGGAGAACGAGCCAAGAATTGAAGAGTCGGTCAATGACATGTACAACAATTCATTATTGGACCGAATGGGTATCACCCAAATAGAAGGTGAATGGTTCCGCAAGGGGAAGAAGGTAGCAGCACATCCATTGCCGCCTGGGCCTTCGCATTCAGTCCCTTCGCATTCAGTCCCTTTGCATGCACTGCCGCCTCCTCCTCAGTCATCTCACTTTAGTTCGATACCTGCTGAGATGCTCAACTGGATGAGCAAGATAGAGGAGCTCCATAATATGTCCATGACCCAAATGCAATTGATGGCCGACCAGATACAAATGGAACAAGGCCACATACAAGAAGCGGCCAAGCTCACAGAAGACAGGTGGGCTATCGCAGAAGAGAGGTGGGGTATAGAACAACAGTGGCATGTGCAAGCAGCGGAGTGGCATCGTGAGATGGTGGCAGCACTTAAGCAAGGGGAGAGGCGATCAACCCATTCAGGAAGTGCGTCATCCTCCTCGGACGTACCAGATGCGACATTCCGATTGTAAGTTAATTTTGTTGAACGTGAATTCCAATTTTTACTTTATTTGTCTTTCATGTACTGACGTGTTGTTAATTTGCAGCGAACCTGTCAGAAGCCTCTTACAAACTCCTCCAGCCGTGCCTCTCAGGCCGCCGCCCCTTAAAATTTTGAGCCTGGTACGTCTTTCATTTCGGTATATATGTGTATTCATTCATGGTTACGCTGACCGTTTGTTGCAGGCTCATGATTTGATGAGTAAGTTCCAAGACTATGTTCTTGCAAATACTCGAAAGAACATGGAAAGGAACGCCAGATATGGTGAGAGGCCTTTTTTGGGTGTTAGTGTATAAGATTTTATCTTAGTACTCATCCAAACTTATATGCAGTGCTATACGACGGCAGAAGCAAACACAAAAGTTTTCAATTATCAACACCGACACGATCTACTCACACTTGGATGGATTCACGTAAGTAATCATGTCGTTTCTCCAGGTTGGAGTTAATGTTTACTGAGATCATATAATGTGTTGTTTAAATTGCAGTCACACCCGAAACATGAGTGTTTTATGTCGTCCGTTGATCTGCGCATGCAATTCGCTTACCAAACATTGTTGCCGGAATCAATCTCCATTATCACAGCTCCCACTGACAAACAGCAGTATGTAGTTTTCCTAGTGTAAATTCTTAATTTTGATTTCCACGTAATTGGTCGACACTTGTTCCCTTTGCATTACAGGCCGGTCGGCGTCTTTCGGTGTACCCCTGAGGGGATGTGGGTGATATCAGAGTGCCACATTAAGGAACAATTCCACCTGCACAAACCTCCAACCTTTCAGTATGAGGGTCCGTTGTTCGCCCGAGCTGAGAAAGTAGCCTTTGACGTGAACTTGTCGTTTCTGGTCACGAATTTGCGCTAGAAACAGCCCAGGAAGAAGAAGAATGCGTAGTTTAGTTGATTTTGTGTACTTGTACGTTAAAATGTATGTCAAGTTGTCAATGATATGTTGGGAGGTTAGGTGTAGTTTACATTTAGTTGATGAATGAGATGTTTGGATGATACTGGAATTGTTTGGGCTGTTTGTGCAGGATGTACGAGAATAACTATGTGGAGTCAAGAAACAAGGGACATTCTGTTAAAATTTTTAAAAAATTGGCAAGTCTATCAAACTCATTTTATTTTCAACAAAATAATTACATCAATGGCCTTTGACTGTCATGTACATTTGTTGCAAGCAAAAAGGGTTATATCACGGCAGGTTAAGGTCCACATCTGTATACGTAGGTGTGGGAGAACCTTCAGCATCAAACTCCTGCAGACCACATTACAAAGGAAATGAGCGTAGTTCAAATATCAATTAAAAGCATAATGCGATAATGCGCTGACCTGCGTCTTATGAACTCTATCGGGAGCTGTCTCGGGGACTCTGAAACCCATAAATGTGTCATCCGACCTTCCTCTGCCGCCTCTTCCTCTGGCTCTAGCCGCCCCTCTGTTGCCTCTGCCAGCCCCTGCACTGGATTCCCCTCCCCCTTCGCACGTGCGGGCATTGTGGCCCACACCCCCACATCGGCCACAATGCACGTTTAAATGTCTTCTGGTAAGCACTGTCCGGCTTGGAGCCTCATCCACATCCCGTATTCTACGTACGCGGGGCCTGCCTGGAAGCCTTTTATACGGCGGTGGGATAATTGGATCCAGATTCGTCACAGGATGCCACTCGATTGGGCCATTGAGGGGTTGGAGAAAGTGGGAGTACATCACCATGTATGTTTCCCGGTGATAGCACCAATTCACAAACTCCTCAGGAGATCTCCTCATGAAGTGAATGCACGGAATTGCATGGACACATGGGATGCCGGTCAATTCCCACCGGTTACAAGTACAAGTACACCTGTCCAAATCGACAGAGTACATGTCGGTATTGTTACTGACCTCAAACTTGGCCGCTCCTTCAAATTGGGGACTCCAATTTCGACTGGTAAGTTGAACTTTGGCGAGCCGTTTGCTAATCATTGGACACAACAGATCGGTCGAGTGAGCCATTTTTTCATGTTTTTTCACGATCCTACCTATGATGCCCTTTCGAATGATCTCGAACATAGTTAGAATTGGTTTGTCCCGGGCTGGTAGGATGCAGGCATTGAAGGACTCGTTGAGGTTGTTGAGGCTTATGTCGCAATTTGTGATGGAAGAGAAAGCATGTTTGGCCCAGCAGGTCACCTCTATTCCACGTAGATATTCATGGGCCGCTGGGTCAAGGACAAATAACTTGACCATCTCTTTCTCAAATTGCCCCACTATTGTGGCTCTTGATGCAGCCCACATTGCATCCTTCAACAACCTGCCTTTAAATTGTTTTTGAAAATTGACATACAGGTGTCGGATGCAAAACCGTTGGTCTGCTTGCCATGCCACCTCTCTCACAGCTGGCACTAGTCCCTGCAAACTTTCATAATATGAGACAGACATTGGAAAAAACATGCATAACATAAACACATAATTCAAAAGCAATGCACAACACCTTTTGTCGATCACAAATAATTGTCCATCCATTGCCAGATGGAGTGTTTAGATCGTCTAGCAACAATTCTATAAACCACCTCCATGAATCCCTATTTTCTGTTTCTACGACTGCTACAGCAATCAGATACATACCATCGTTCCCGTCGATGGTGACAGCAGTCAGCAGTTGGCCTGGAGTCGCTCCCTTTAAGTGGCAGCCATCTAAACAAATAACAGGTCTACCACAGTTCAACACTGCCCTCTTGCATGCATCCATGCACATGTACATCCTTTTAAATACACTCATATCAAGGTCAACACGCAGTGAACTTCCGGGATTCGACCTCCGAATCTCCTCAGCATAGGACCAAATGAGCTTTTATTGCTCATTGCCATCACCTTCGTTAATTTTCTTTGCCGCATTTCTTGCCCTTCTAGCAAGGCTGGGTGTGATGTTGACGTTGAAGTCCTTCGTGATAGTCTCAATTATGGAAGATACGTCCCAATCGGCCTGACTTTTAAATCTGTCTAAGCAATGCGTTGCCACCCATTTGGCAGTGGCATGGCGGCTTTCCATCTTTCGGGAGCAAGTGTGAACGTCGTTGTAGGACTTTATTTGAAACGTCATTTCACGTCCTATTTGTGACCCGTGCATCCTCCATGTGCATCCTTCCTGGCAGACAGCCCTCAACCGACGAGCATCACTATGGGTGAATTTTATGCCGTACCCATTATTCAATGGATAATCAACAATTTCTTCTCTAATTTTCGTCAATGAACTGTATTTTTTGCCAAGGCCCATACCAACGTAGCTGCATTGTGCTTATGCTTGGCGTATAGACCTACTCTGTGCCATGTTAATGTCTTCATCACTAGTGGATTGGCACACTGATCGGAGGTCCTCATTGTCCTCTGCATTTAGACTTACAGATACAGAATGCAACACAATTGCAACTTCATTTTCAATTTCACGTACCTCATTTTCATTCGCCAATAATATCTCTGAAGGCCCCACTACAACTTCACGGTTAATATCAGTTTCTTCGACACTCCAAGCACTCCAATGCGCCATTTTCTTGAAAACAAATGCTTCAACTTTGCTAAAATACCTTTCTCTTCTCGCTTCAGTTCTCACAAATCGCTAGGTTTAGGGTATGTTTCAGATTCGGGAAGGGAGAGTCGAGACTGAGAGCCCTAATTTTCATTTTCTCTTTTCATAAAGGGAAAATAATTGGGTGGGTGGGTCCTGGACGCCGCAAAAATGCGGCGTCCAAGCTTGTTTGTTTGCCTGGACGCCGCAAATTTGCCTAGACGCCGCAAACCAGCTTGCTTCTTTGCCTGGACGCCGCTTGTTTGCGGCGTCCAGGCTTTTTCTTTTCCTGGGTTAACTTGACTGTGATGTTAGATTTGTCAATTTCTCGTACGTTAGTGGTTAACTTGTTAACAAATATACCACAGTGACTTGTCATTGATCAAAAATCACGATGGTTGATTTGTCATTTTCCCTTTAAGAAAAAACTCAAACAATTGAATCTATTTTGAACAGAATCATTTTTCGTTCGGTCTCATATATCGTTTGAAATGAAGGTGACACTCTTCGTGTATGCATCCTCATGGGTCCTACCTCCAGGCTCAGTCTATTGAAATAAATGTGCGTTGATGAAGTGGGGGTTGATCTGCCATTCGAAAGATAATATCGGGAATGCTACGGCAAAACGATGGATGTCTGAAACTTAATTGTGGTTTAAATGGATCCACCTGAACTTGCAGAAGCTATTGACAAATTCTTTATCTCTGGTCTCAATTAACCCTGACTATTGTCTTCAATTAGTTGTTAAAAATTATCTCGAACTAAAAAATAAAGGAAGGAAATTTATGTGGTGATTCTTCTTCTTGATGCTACTGGCTGTAATATCAGGCCTCAATGATTGTTCTTTCCCTTCGGCCCTATAAATAGAACCAGTTTCTTCTTCATTTCGTCATCCTTCTTCTAACTGCCCTTTTTCTTCACTTGTGAACATGGGTTCCAGGGCTTTCGTTTTCTTAGGTTTTCTGTTCGCCATTGTTCTCATTGCCTCTGAGGTCTCGGCTAGAGAACTGGCTGAAACTGAGAAGATAGGTAAGTGTGTAGTACTGACTACGTGAGAACTCATTTGCACTAAAGAATTTAAAGTTTTCAATTAACCTTCTGTTTGATATGAAATTTGTAGACGAGACCAATGGGGTGGAGGAATCGAAGTACCCTTACGGTGGAGGAGGATATCCTGGATACGGCGGAGGAAGAGGATATCCTGGATACGGCGGAGGAGGAGGAGGATATCCTGGATAGGGCGGAGGAGGAGGATATCCTGGATACGGCGTAGGAGGAGGATATCCTGGATACGGCGGAGGAGGGGGATATCCTGGATATGAAGGAGGAGGGGGATATCCTGGCTATGGAGGAGGAGGGGGATATCCTCGCTATGGAGGAGGAGGGGGATATCCTCGCTATCCCCCTCCTCCTCCATATGGAGGCTGAGGCTTATGCTGATGCACATGCAAAAGCTAAGCCTCAGAACTAAGCACTAGCAGCACTGAATTACTCAATAATAATAAAAAAAAAATATATCGCCATCTTCGTAAAATGTAAGCTCTCTCTCTCTCTGGTAAAAATAAATTAAGAGTACAATATTCAAAATCAAGTTTTGGAGAACATCATGATATGTCAACTGTTTACTAATTCTATGTTTAAAATAATTAAATATTAAGACATAACTTAGTATCTAAATTAATGTGTTTCCAAAGGGAATCACTTAATGTTTTCTGATATAGAATCTGCATAATAGTATTAAAACTTTCAAGTAATTGTAAACGTGTAAATGGTGAAAGAAAGTGTAGCTTGAGTCGAGTGTTCAACTCGTGGCACCTTGGTTCTACTTGCTTTTGCTCGACTCTTGCTGAAGCCCCGAGCATAATCAATGCAGATTACAGTTCAATTGAATTAACAAACTAAATCAACTTGGTTCGTAGCTTTTCAGCCATCGTAGACTTCATTGGTCAGCAAGTATTACATTGTGTTTAATGAACTGCGACGTGTGGTCCCTTCAATTTGTTTCTGCTAGGACGAAATCATTCATTTATTTAATTGAATGACAAAAATACCATCAGATTCTCACCGGATAACAAATTATTGACAAGTCAAAGATGGAATTTTGAGAAATTAACAAAACAAATCTTATAGTTTGTAATCAATGATAAGTCAAATCTTGAAGAATTCTTTTGGACAGCTAAAATCTTGAACTATGAAAAAATAACAACGTAAACCTCGCAGTCACATTTTCCGTTAATATAGACATCTCTTAATACTAAACTATTGGCAATTTATTCCGATTCATGCATACAATCTTTAATTCTCATACAACGTAAGTGATTTAACCATACTTCAGTAAACGAAATTTACCAACCTTGATCCATGATACAAAGTGCTTTTGATGACGAGGTTGAGTTCCGTTTATCGCCTTAAAACCTTTCTCTTTTAGTCGTTTCTTCGATGATGCAGAAACGATGTGTAGAATACCTTGATTGTTGAGAGAGTTTTCGTGAGAGACTTCCGTTAAGTTGTTAGAATTCTTCTCGTTAAGTTGTTAGAATTCTTCTCTGTTATTTCTCTCCCCTTAGGTGATTGAAGAAGACACCCATTCAAGACAACCATCCATACATGCTCTTTCATTCGTGTCTTTTCAATCATGTCTCTTCAACTATATATTATACACTCTTAACAAGGTTAAGGTGAGGGAATTAAAACCCAATTAACTTAATGTCTTTAATGCTTAACAATCATCACATTAAGCCCTGAAATATTAAGTCAATATAACCTTTAATTAACATGGACCATACTTATAGATAGATTATATTTAAATAATCTAACATTCTCCCACTTGGGCCATGTTATAAACTTTAATATCAATTGATATTACAGCTAGTACTTTTCAGCTGCTTCAGCTAATTCCAGTTGACATAACTTGAATTCACAATTAATTAATATAGTGTACTTTAATGTGAATTATATCAAGTTATCTTTTCATAATGAATTGCATAATCGAATCATGGCAGACACATGTGAATTATGTCAACATGATTCTTTCCATGTATCACAAACTATACAATTCATTAATTCTTTAATTGAAGAACACTATAAACCCATCATATATTATTCATAACCAACAATTGTGTACACTATTATATGAATAATAATCAAACATACAAAAACATTCTTTCATTGAATTCAAAAGTGTTCAAAAATATTACAAGTTACAAGTTACACTTTTCAATCACATAGACTTGTCACCTTAACCCATCTTTTCAACATGTTCTTTAAAGGTTTTAGGTGGCAATCCTTTCGTCAACGGATCAGCTATCATTGAACTTGTACTTATATGTTCAATGCACACTCTCTGTTTTTGTATTTCTTCTTTGACTGCCAAGTACTTTAAGTCCATATGTTTTGCTCCTTTCGAGTACTTGTCATTCTTCGAGAAGAATACAGCTGCGGAGTTATCACAATACATTTTCAGCGGTCTCTCTATACTTTCGACCATGCTAAGACCCTGAATAAAGTTCCGCAGCCACAATGCTTGAATTGTAGTTTCAAAACAAGCTACAAATTCAGCTTCCATAGTGGAGGTGGCAATCGTAGATTGCTTTCCACTTTTCCATGATACGACTATTCCAGCTAATAGGAACACGTAGCCAAATGTAGATTTCCTCGAGTCTACACAACCGGCGTAATTAGAATCTGAGTATCCAATAACTTCGAGTTGACTCGATTTCTATACATGAGCATGAAGTCCTTTGTTCCTTGTAAGTACCTGAGTACTTTCTTATCAGCTTTCCAATGATCCAATCCTGGATTACTTTGATAACGGCCCAACATCCCTACTGCAAAACTTATATCTGGCCGTGTACATGTCTGGGCATTCATTAAGCTTCCTACTGTTGATGCATATGGAACAAGTTCCATTTCCTTACATTCCAAATCATTTTTCGGACATTGCATCAAACTGAATTTGTCCCCTTTCTAAATTGGAGCAACATCAGCGGAACACTTATCCATTCTAAATCTCTCAAGAATTTTCTCGATATAACCTTTCTGAGACAATCCTAGCAATCCTTTCTTTCTATCACGGAATATTTCTATTCCAATAACATAGGATGTCTCACCCATATCTTTCATTTTGAAATTCTTTGAGAGAAAATCTTTAACGTCACGTAACATCCCTTTATTGTTTGCAACAAACAGAATATCGTTAATGTACAATACTAGGATACAAAACTTACTCCCACTGACCTTCATATAGATACACCGATCAACGGTGTTCTCTATAAAACCGTATGACAAAATGGTATCATTAAATTTAATGTACCATTGTCGGGAGGCTTGTTTCAATCCATAGATTGACTTATTCAGCTTACATACCATCTTTTCATTTCCCGGAAAGGAAAATCCCAAAGGTTGATCCATATAAACCTCTTCCTCTAAGTCCCCGTTAAGAAAAGTGGTCTTTACGTCCATTTGGTGAAGTTCCAAATCATAATGAGCCACCAAAGCCATAACTATCCTTAAAGAGTCTTTCTTCGAAACTGGAGAGAAAGTCTCTTTATAGTCAATGCCGTCTTTCTGAGTGTAACCTTTGGCGACAAGTCTGGCCTTATACCTTTGGATTTTACCTTTCGAATCGCGTTTGGTTTTGTAAATCCATTTACAACCAACACGTTTCTTTCCTTCAGGTAACTCTACAAGTTCCCAAACTTTGTTGTCATCCATAGATTTCAACTCTTCCTTCATAGCATTAAACCATTTTTCGGAATCATTACATTTCATGGCTTTATTGAATGATTCTGGATCCTTATCGATGCTCAAGTCACATTCTTCTAGTGAATAAACCACATAGTCATCAGAAATTGCTGGTCGTCTGTCCCTTACAGACCTTCGCAATTCTGTTGCTTGTGGTTGATCACTTATGACTTGATCAACATTAACATGCTCATCATTAACTTGTTCACCTTGTGTGGGTTGAATATCCATTTGTTGTTCCGGTATGTTGTTAGACTGTGATACAACATATGGCACATCAACTTGATGAGAATTATTGGGTGTTGTTTCCATCACCCGATTCTCCTGGATATTCACATTTCGTGAATCATCACTCCCACTGAACATGTCATTCTCAATGAATCGAGCATTTCCAGATTCTACAATCCTCGTACTCTGCTTTGTACAATAGAAAATGTACCCCTTTGACTTTTCCGGATAGCCGATGAAGAAACCACTAATGGTTCTTGCATCAAGCTTCTTTTCATGTGGGTTATAAATCCTAACTTCTGCTGGACATCCCCAAATGTGTAGATGTCTCATACTAGGTTTCCTTCCCGTCCACAGTTCATAAGGAGTCTTAGGAACTGCCTTACTAGGAACCCTATTCAGCAAATATGTAGCGGTCTTTAAACCGTGCATCCACAACGATATAGGTACATTACTATTATTAATCATACTTCTTACCATTTCGATAAGAGTACGATTCCGCCTTTCAGCTACACCATTTTGTTGTGGTGTACCCGACATTGTGTATTGTGCACAAATGCCTCGACTTTCAAGAAACCTTGCAAATGGACCTTTGTTTTGTCCACATTCATCGAATTTTCCATAGTACTCACCACCTCTATCCGATCTCACTACTTTCACTTTTCTATCTAGCTGCCTTTCCACCTCATTGATGAACACTTCTATAACGTTCATCGCTTGAGATTTTTCATGCAGTAGATAAACATAACTGTAACGTGAGAAATCGTCTATAAAGGTGATAAAGTACTTTTCTCCATTCCATGAAGGAATATCGAATGGACCACAAATGTCGATATGTATCAATTCTAAAAGTTCTTTGCTTCTTGTGGCAGGATACTTTGATGTGTGTTTAGTTTGCTTTCCTTTAATGCAATCTATACACACGTCCCAGTCATCAAAATCTAATTGAGGTAAAATGTTATTTTTCATTAACCTCATTAACCTTTCATTAGAAATGTGACCTAGACGTTTATGCCATAAGAAAGCCGAACTTTCGTTCATTGCACCGCGCTTTAAGCCAATTATGTGATCTACGTTAAACAGAGATTCTTTAAATTTCTTATCAAGATTAAAGCAATATAAACCATCATTCAAAATACCATAATTATAACAGTATTTTTGTTTATACATTGCAAAACAACCATCACCAATCTTGAAAGAAAAACTTTTACAATCCAATCTAGCAACAGAAATTAAATTCCTAGCACACTCAGGAACATAAAGACACTCTTCTAGATCCAGGTGGTATCCGGTATCCAGGATCAGTCTATACGTTCCAATTCCTTCAATGCGTGCCTTCATTCTGTTCCCCTATACAAGAACTTTTCAGCTCCGTTTATGCGATGGATCGAAAGAAATCCCTGCGTAACATTAAAAACATGAGTAGTAGCACCAGAATCTAACCACCAAGTATTATTAGGTACTTCTATAATATTTGATTCAAAACATACTGAAACAAATAGTGTACCTTTCTTTTCGAACCAAGCCTTTCTTTTAGGACAATCTTTCTTTACATGTCCGACTTTGTTGCAGAAGAAGCATTTGATTTCCTTACGGATCTGACCATCATTAATCTTTAATTGGTCTTTTCCCTTCTTCTTGTTCTTTTTACTCGATGCCTTTGATGTGCTACCTTTGGCATCCTTCTGCACAGCTAAGTTGACGGTATGAGACTTTAACTTCTTCAACCTTCCTTCCTCTTGAATGAACATGGCCTTTATTTCTTGAAAGTTCCATTTTTCCTTGATGGTGTTATAGTTCACCTGGAACTGGCCAAACTCAACTGGAAGTAAGTTGATGATGAATTGAACCAAGAATGATTCATTCACATCCATACCCAACGTCTTAAGCTTTGCAGCCAAATTGGCCATGCTTGTTACGTGGTCATGAATGGGTTGAGACCAATCAAATTTCTTGGTCGTCAACTCACTCATTAAACTTCCCACAACAGACTTGTCAGTAATGTCTGATTGGGAGTATGCCTTTATCTTAGACATGAATTCCTTGGCATCATTTACTTTAGGCATCGACGGCTTAACATTTTTTGCCATCGTCATCCTCATCAAGCCCAAACACAGCCTATTAGACCACTCCCAAACCTCATAATAAGACTTGTCAGCTTCCGAAGTGGTCTCAGTAATAGCTGGTGGTCTATCATTAACTAGTGCCAGGTCCAAATCCAATACACCCAGTTGAAACTGGATTTGTTTGGACCAGTCAGCATAGTTAAGACCATTGAACTTAACAGACGAATTACCTGATGCAAACAAACTCATAGTAGCTGCAAATAACAACAATACATGCTCATATCAATACATTGAATAATCTATCCTAACCAGATCCCAAGTAAAGCATATAAAATTTCATTAAGTTTACCTTTGGATAATACTTAAAGAAATACACAATTCATGATATTATAATCTTTAATTGACTTATAAACATATTTAATACAACATGTTTAACATCTTTGGATGTTTAAACACATCAATTAACTATGTAAACATGTCACTTTAATGTTATCAGTTATAAACAATGGTCCACCTTTGGGTGACCTAATAGTTTAAACTTATAAACACATTTCAATAATATCATAATTATTAAATGAATAAATTACACAATTTAATATTGATCCTTTCAAACTAGGTCACTTTGGTGACTATATAGTTTCTATACAACAATATATTAATTGCATGAACATTCATTCACTCAATTTCTTTAATTGGACTGTATAATTAGGCGTTGCGGACGACTATGCGGACGTTAAATGGCATCCGCAAACTCTTACTGTCGTCTGAAACTGCCTATAGCGGACGCTAACTTTACCATCCGCAGCATCCGCATGATGCGTCCTCGTGAATCAAAATTACAGATTCAAATTGGATGCATGACTTTAGCGTCCGCAGCGTCCATGTGATGCGTCCGCATGAATAAAGACAGATTCAAAACGGATGCATACATTTCTCGTCCGTACAGTCCGCTTCATTCGTCCTCGTGAGTATATTTACAGATTCATATGCGGACGCAAATTGTAGCGTCCGCGTCGTCCGGGTGAATCTTTTTACAGATTCAATGCGGACGATACATGCATGCGTCCGCCTCGTCCGCATACGCATTTTCAACATGAATCTTGAGTCCGACCACACTTCAGGTCGACCGCATCATGATACCCATCGTCCGCATGACGAACAGTACGATAAACATTCAACAGAAACAATAAAATTTGATCATCCTATCAACAATTTCATCTATTATACGTTTCATGCATAACATTTCGCATTTCATGTATATATTTCGAAATCATCATAATCAAATTTCATGGTAAATCAATACGTATATTTAACCGTGCTCTGATACCAATTGTTAGCAATTTATTCCGATTCATGCATACAATCTTTAATTCCCATACAACGTAAGTGATTTAACCATACTTCAGTAAACGAAATTTACCAACCTTGATCCATGATACAAAGTGCTTTTGATGACGAGGTTGAGTTCCATTTATCGCCTTAAAACCTTTCTCTTTTAGTCATTTCTTCAATGATGCAGAAACGATGTGTAGAATACCTTGATTGTTGAGAGAGTTTTCGTGAGAGACTTCCGTTAAGTTGTTAGAATTCTTCTCGTTAAGTTGTTAGAATTCTTCTCTATTATTTTCTCTCCCCTTAGGTGATTGAAGAAGACACCCATTCAAGGCAACCATCCATACATGCTCTTTCATTCGTGTCTTTTCAATCACGTCTCTTCAACTATATATTATACACTCTTAATAAGGTTAAGGTGAGGGAATTAAAACCCAATTAACTTAATGTCTTTAATGCTTAACAACCATCACATTAAGCCCTGAAATATTAAGTCAATATAACCTTTAATTAACATGGACCATACTTATAGATAGATTATATTTAAATAATCTAACATAAACGATATCGTTTCTCAACATCAATGAACGCCTCCTAGCATCCACGAAAGTCCTTCAATGCTAAACGACATCGTAAGTGAAGGGGCGTCCGTTGTGGGCTAAGGGACGTCCGTTGTTGGTTGAGGGAAGTCCATCTTAAGTCGAGGAACGTTCGTTGTGGGACGAGAAATGTCTGTTTTAAGTCGAGAAACGACCATTGTGGAACGAGAGACGTTTGTCTTAAGTCAAGGAACGTCTATTGTGAGATAAGGGACGTCTGTTGTGGGATAAGGGACGTCTGTCTTAAGTCGAGGGCCTTCCTACTATTTCATCTCTATCGTTCATTTCTCGCGTCAAACGTTCATCTTCTGTATTAGATGTCATTTAATCTAATCCAACAGTTATCTTCTTTTCTTTCATTATCATTTTTCATCTGATCGTCTGTTATTCCTCATTGTCTACCAACCACCCCATTTTGGTCCAATCTCCCTCTACTCCAATTCTCTTCTCCCTTAATCCATATTTTTTATATTTATTATCCAAGTATTCGGCTTGTCGTCGATTCTATTGACCACCATTTGGAATCAAAGCTATTATGATTGGTATCATTTGGTATCATAGCTAATCCACTTCCCATCAGACTTTCGTCTCATTGTGGATCAACCTTGGTCGTCCCTCATTGTTGAAGGAGGTTCAGGTGACGTCCTTGGTATTTTCTATGCAAAAAATGTGACTCTGGCATTTGTCTCAACATTTTTTTTATGGAAAACGTGACTTTGAGATTTGTCTTATTCATTTTTCATAGTTCGAGGTTTTAGTTGTTCGTAAAATTTCTTTAAGGTTTGACTTATGGCTAATCCCAAACTATAGGGTAGGTTTTGTTAATTTTCCAAGAATTTTGTCTCCAAATAACCAATCATTCAATTAATTGAATAACAAAAATACCCTCCCACTTTCTTTATCTCCTCTACATTTTTGTTGTGCAGAGTTCATCCTTAGCCCATCCTTATCATTTTGTTTATGGTAACAAAAAGGATTGGCATGGGTTTGGCTTTGACAAGAGCATGATATAGCTTCTAAACTTGTTAAAATGCCATGTATGCGATCAATGTGTTTGGAATTTGAATGAACATGTGTGAGAAGTTAAATGAGTTCAAAAGTATGGCATTGAATTCGTATTCAAGTATCACAATCTTTCTTCATGCGCTATGACTCAACTATGGGTATACAAACTAGGTGAGTTATGTGTTGACTGGGATGAAATGATTACCCTATTTCGTTTCCACTAGGACGAAATGATTCACTAAGTTTATTTTTTAGTTTTTAGTAATTTTAATGTATTTTATGTTCTGATGCAAATAAATAATTAAACAAGTGAAATAAAAAAAAGAAAGAAATTTTGGAAGCTGAGTTGCAACTTAAAGAAGTCCAAATTGCGACACAAAGTGAAGAAAATTCAACGTCACACAATAATTTTCAAGCCACGGCTTGAAGAAAGTCAAGTTGTGGCCTAGCATGCCAAGTTGCAGCTAAAAACATCAAAGCTGCCTCAACAGAAAATTTGACATGTGAGCCATATCTTTAGGGAGCTAAGCCGTGACCCAACCACAAATTCACTTTTTGAAATTATGTGATTATGCTCATTTGGAATATTTTTTCTTGGGTTTCAGAAACCCTAATCGATGCTCTATAAATACATATTATTCATACGAAAAAGGGACTTTTGGAGAGCCTTCGTACATATTTTGGAGAGCAACCCGAGTGGATTTTTGACACTAAACGAGGAGACCTACACACATGTACCATCATTATAGTGACATTTGTTAGCCTAATAGACATTAGATTATTTATTTTGATGATGATTGTTTAATTGTTTAAATAAGATGTTTATTATGTATTTGTTGAATCGTGTAAATATGTTATTGATCTTAATTATAAATACCCTTAATACAGATATTAATGTTTACTAACGTGTTTGCCTGAGTTCATATAGCTTATATATTGATAATTGAGACTTAGAAGATTCAAGAAGAGAAAAACACGGAGTATAAGTCAACTTTGGACCAGAGGGTGGTTAACCAGATAGGCTGTAAAAGAGCCATAACACAGAAGCGGTTGACCGACATTGAAGAATCGGTCAATCGAAAATCAGACAGTGAGCTTTGCAGTTTACAACGGTGGGAAGCGGTTGACTAGAGAAGTGGTTGATCGAAAATTGGACAGAGTCGAGCGAAATCTGAGATGTGAAGAAGCAGTCAACCAGGGCTGACAAAGTGGTCAACTGGACTGACAAGATTTCACAATGGTAACATTCCAACAATCGAGAAGCGGTCAACTAAATAAAAGGTGGTCGACCGATCAAGTTGTTTCCATATATTGAAGCACTCCGAATTGAATAACTAAGGAAGAGAAATCATACCAAACGTTGCCAAAATTATTACTCGATATTTCTTTTAGGGATTGAGTGCTAGCTTAACTCTCCAACTCTCAAACTTGAGATTTTATATTTGTGAGAGTTAGGAACTTTAGTTTTTACATTTTCTTGTGCATATTGGTATAAATTTGTTTAATTTGCATCATTTGGGTTAATTTTCTTGTTGAAAAGTATTTGGATAAATTTGATTGAATTCTTTGGTCGTACAAATTATTATGGCCTTCAATATGCATGTCAAAGTATAATCATTAACTACACCTTCATATTTTGATGGTAATAATTATGTATATTGGAAGTCTAGGATGAGAATTTATATACAATCTTTAGATTATGATATTTGGAATATTGTTGAAAAGGAGTCTTTTATTCCCCGTAAAATTGAAATTATTATAGATGTTCCAAAATTGTATAGTTAATATAATGATAGTGATAAACAAAAAATTGAGTATGAATGTTAAGGCTATTAATACTTTATATTGTACTTTGAATCATGATGAATTTAATAGAGTGAAAGCATGTGATAACGCGTATAAAATTTGGAGATTACTTGAAGTTACACATGAAGGTAATAACCAAGTAAAGGAAAATAAAATAAGTATGTTTATCTATGAATATAAATTATTTTGTATGGATAAAGATGAAACCATTAGCCATATATTTACTTGTTTTACTAACATTACTAATGGTTTGAAAGTGTTTGGTAGGAATTATTCCAACGAAATGTTGGTTAGGAAAATACTTATGTAACATCCCGTTATCGTTTTTCCCATTCTTGCAATGTAATCATTTTGGAATAATTAATGTAATTTATTTCATGCTGATATGTATTATTTTATGACATACATATTATGGATTATTTTACGGGACAAAATTTAAGTTAAGAAAAGTTGAAGAAAAACTGTCCAAAGTCATTTCGGACGAATGCGGACGCATGAGGATGAGTAATTGGCGTCTGCATCAGCATAAAACACTTGGGGATGAAAATTAGGACGAGTCCTCGCGTCCTGAAGCTGACCCTGTCTTCTGCGGATGAATGCGGACGATTGTGGGTGAGGTGAAGACGCGTCCGATAAGAATCTGTTCGAATTTTGGGTACATTCAAACGCGATGCGGACTACTATAGATGAGATTGGGAGGCGTTCAATTTGAATCTATACAAAATCGGGATGCATTTGGACGATATGCAGATGATGTCTGTGGACGAGGATTTGCGTCCGAATCACGTTTTCGGACGGATTTTCTTAGGAGTCAGGACAAAGCTCCTTGTCCCAATCCTCATTTCTGTCTGTACAGTGTTATTTCGGACACAGTGCGGACGTGAAATTGCGTCTGAAAGTCTCCAGTTCTGCGAGATTTAAAATTTAAACAGCGGATTTTTTGGGGAAAAAGTCAAGATTTCAGCCACGAGGTGGATCTAGAGGGGCGAATCTCCCTCAACGATTCACGTTTCCCCCATTTCAGCATGTTTCTTCCCTTTGATTGGTGCACATGAATTTCTACAGGTAACGTTTCACCTTTTTAAACTCTGATTTCCTTCACTTCGTTTCAGCCTTTCTTTCTAGCGAAAAAGAGAAAAGGGAGAGTGAGTGAGTGAGAGACAAAGGGAAATCGTGAAGGGCTTGTGACTGGAAGTCATGAAGTGTGATTTGTAAAGGCCGAATCTAGGAATTTTTATGGTGAGCGGTGGAGTGCCTATCCTTATTAGTTTTCTTCAACCTTGGTAAGGAATTGGGTGTATCGTGGCCATGTGGAGGCTCTACACCACAAGTAGAGTGTGTGAGTGTGATAAATTATTGATTGATAGATTACTAGTAATCTATCCTACATTGATTGTTGAATTCCTTATTGTTGGATTTCGATGAGTTCCCTAAAAGTGATAAATGTCTGTTGTGTGGTTTATTTCTTGTAAATTTCTTCACTGTATATGTTGGAATAAAAGAATTAAGAAAGAAGATGAACGACTAACGTAAGGTCATAAGATGACAGGATAAATACGAATGAATGATGATTTAATTCACGATGATCCTATTCTATACATTTTACTTTGGATGTACTTACCTTGATTATTGTTCCTCATATCATTTAATTCTTTGGTTCTGGTTAGGAGTGAGAAACCTCTGAATTTTATAGCATCAATTTGTTTAGCACTTTTCTTATAATATCAACTGTCAAGCATGTTTCTAATTGTAATTCGTTAAATAGAATTTTTGTACATGATTTATTAAGCATGTTTGCATTCGAAATTAATTAGATAAGCATGCCAAGATAATTTATTTAGCATCTTGACTTCGAGTTTATAATGTTGTTGCTTCTTGGTACTAGCTAGAAATCTTAATTCTCTTTTACTACAATGTTTATATCAATAAAAATGTAATAAAAGAATGATAATTGATGACATTAACTTGTTGAATAGAATGATGATATGTATGACTACAATGAATAGAAAATTTTGTTTCTAATTTTGTACAATCCATCATGATACTTGTTAAATTTTCTTAAATTGTTAATGCTTACTCCATTTCATTGAGCAAGCATGTGTAGATTATTTAGGAAAATAATTCGGAGCATGTTTGTCAATCAACTTGCCATGTCTTTATTATGTTAAGTAGAATTAGGCATGTTACTCGCTGTATTAGATATTCGTTATTGTTGTCTTCCTTGTGAAATCCTAATTTTAGTTGTTCATTACAAATGTTGCTATTATAGTTCGCTGTTGAGATTCTTTTCCATTAATTGTATTGTTACTCATTTCCATTGCTTATATTTCATTGTATTAGTATTTCTCATGCATCATATTAATATAAAAAAAATAGGGAGTACCATTTTGGATGATACTCGCATGCATGAGTGAGGAAAATAAAATGAATGAATGAAATGAATGATGATGAATGATGCAATGGGAAGTAGAAGGACGGGTGGGTAGTTCAGATCTAGCCCACATAGGGTTAGAATCCGATCAAACTATTTCATCATATACGTGTTCCTTCAACTTCCAGATCAAATTACGAGTTATGAACGAATGAATGTAATGAAAGATTTGGTTTGGGGTGGACCCATCCCAAGTAAACTAAAGAGAGGCATGACATATACATTTTTCCGTTTCCTTACAAAGTTTTTTAGACTTACGTATTACTTGTGGTGTATGTAATGAAATGATAACACCTAGAGTAGAAGAAGATGCTTTTGAGGAATTATTTGATCAATTCAATGTGCTTAAACGTAAATATAAATTATTGTAAAAAGAGAAAATTTGATGAAAGCACATGATAAAATGTTTAAATCTTTTGAATATCAAATTGTTGAGTTGAAAAACATTAATGATAATTTGGTTGCTACTATTAAATCTTTTGAATTTGATGTTTGTGAATTGAAAACTAAAAATAATTATTTGAATTATTAGAAATACATGAATTGCATGAAACTAAAATAGATAAATTGCATAAATTAAGAGAGTGATAATATATGGAATATATCAAGCTCATGCTTAGATAGAGAAATAAACAACTTAATATATTTTTGTCATCATAAAAAAATGGGAGATTGTTAGCCTAATAAACATTAGGTTATTTGTTTTGATGATGACTGTTTAATTGTTTAAATAAGTTGTTTATTATGTATTTGTTGAATTGTGTAAATACGTTATTGATTTTAATTCGAAATACCTTTAATATTGGTATTAATGACTATTAACATGTTTGTCTGAGTTCATGTACCTTATATATTGATAATTGGGGCTTAGAAGATTCAACAAGAGCAAAACAAGGAGTATAGGTCAACTTTGGATCAGAGAGTGGTCGACTAGATAGACTACAGAAGAGTCAGAACAGAGAATCGGTCGACCGACGCTAAAGAATTGGTTGACCAAAAATCAAATAGTGAGCTCTGCAATTTACAACGGCTAGTAAGCAGTTGACTGAAGAAGAAGTGGTCTACCAGGAATTAGACACAGTCGAGCGAAGTCTAAGATGTGAAGAAGTAGTTGACTGGGGCTGACAAAGTGGTCGACCAAATCGATAAGATTTCACAATGGTAACATTCCAATGGTCGGGAAGCAGTAGTCCGAACAAAAGGTGGTCGACTGGTCAAGCTATTTCTATATATTGAAGCACTCCGAATTGAAGAACTAAGGATGAGAAATCATACCAAAATGCTGCCAAAATTTTACTTGATATTTCTCTTCTAGATTGAGTGTTAGGCTAACTCTCCAACTCCTAAACTTGAGATTTTATATTTGTAAGAGTTAGGAACTTTAGTTTTTACATTTTGTTGTACTCAACTATTAAAGGAAAGAGTGTTGCCCCGTGAATAGTCAAAGGAAAGGATGACGCCTTATGAATAGTCATTGTAAAGGTTTAATTGGCACCTGTAAAGCCAATTATCACTAACCAGGATGTTAGTAGGTTAAGGATCTCCAAGTGGGAAACTTGAAATGCGAACGTAGGCAGGTTTGCCGAATTAGGTGAACAAGTTGTTAGCATCTCTCTATCCCTTCTCTCTTTATATTTGTTATTGATTGTATGCATTGTTTGCATTAAATCACTTAGGGATAGAATAATTAATATTGCACGAAAAAGTAAGTTCACCTAATTCACCCACTCCTCTTTAGTTGTGCATATGGTCCAACAATATTCACTTCTACTTCTTTGTTTTCTTTGATTTTAATACATTCAAAATCTTTTTGTATCGTTTCTAAGATGGTACATATATATTTTTATTACATTGATTGTTGAATATTTTTTGGGTGATTTATTTGTTTGTTTGCAATATTTTGAATTTAATACCTTCACTTTATTGGTCATTTATTGAATGATTTTGTATTTATATTTTAACGCTAGAGAGAAGTATTCTTAAATAGGATATGAGTATTGTGACATAAAATTTTTAATAGTTCGAGAGAATATTAACGTTTTATGAAATCGTTAGAAAAAACATAAATTTTAATTGAGTTCTTAAAATTTCAATTTTTATAGAGATATTAAAATTGAGATTTTAGAAATATATATTTAAATCAACAATCAAGAGATTGGATTGAATAGATTAGGGTTATAATTTATAAACGATAACTAGTTGACAAATATTTAATTAATTGATTAATAATTGTGGAATATGTGAAATTGACACTCTAATCTTATTAAAATAAGGTTTTCCATTGGTCATTTTAGTTTTGGATGTTTAATTTATTTTAGTTTTTAAAATCATATTTATTGGGTTTCCATACAAAGTCATGTCAATTAGAGCATTACTTGGTAAAAATAATAAACTACATATTTTTTAAGGATTCGACAATCTTATTTATAGTTATATTATAAAACTTAGCACTGTACGTTTATTGTTATTTTATATATTATATTTTCTCATACAAGATTTTGGTACCGTTTCCAAGGAAAAAAATGAGTATTTGCAATCAATAACCATAAGAACAAGGAAAACAAATGAGAGAAAAGCCCCACAAACACACCCCTTGGTTCTTGCCTTCATTTCTTGTCCGTCTGTGTAATTGTTTCTCCCTAAATAGAGAGCTTTAGATAGAGGTTTTAACATCACAAAGAAAAAAGTGTGTGAGAAGTAGAGAGAAAAATAATATGTGGGAGAGAAAATAAATGGAGAGAAATAAGTGAAGTGCATTTGTGTGTAAAGTGAATTTTCAGAGTGATGAATTTTTCTTAATAAATATTTTCTACGATGTTTATTTTTTAGAAAATATTGTAATCCTATTTTTATAGTTATATCTTTTTGGACATGGTCCCATAATTTTTTTCGATTTAGGCTTACATATTAAATTTTTTAGTATTTATTTTTGTCTATTTTTCTCTTATTTTAATCTCTTATATTTCAACAGATTAAAAATATTTCAAGTGATTTCAACATGCACATGTTTTTGTTTTTTTCATATCACATTATTCTTTTCTAATAAGCTGTATGAGATATTGTCAAGTGTTAGAAATACAATAACTGCAAATTAGATCTAGGATACATGGTTAAAGCTATGCGAGGTAAATTTGTTGTATCATAAACTTTTATGTAAAAGAAAACTATATACTCTTTAGATGCTATGTCAATAATGACAACTAATCATATCAACACTCTCAACACTTTATTTTATCAATAAACAACAATCAAACACAAAATTGACAAAAATGAACAAACATAACTTTCAATTAAGTTTGTCTACCTCATAGGATCATCTCATTATTAATTTAGTTAGTAATGCAGTAAAGGAACATGAAAAATAATTGCTAGAAATAAAGAAAGAATAAGACAATAAGAAGGCCAAGGATGAGACAAATGGTACAATTGCAATTACTTTTAATAGTAAAGATATTATCATATATCAAGATGTTGTCAGCCTCATGATTCATTAACCATGTTGGAGACATGATTCTAGTGCATCTTATCATATTATTTCTAAAATAAAATATTTTACATCTTATATTTGTGGCAATTTTTACATCATTAAAATGAAAAATAGTCACGTTTTTTAAATAGTTAGAAGATGTCAAATTTGTATACATACTAACAAGTTGTAAATTTGAACTTAAGGATATCAAACATTTCTTAAATATTAGATTAAAATTAATATTAATCACATCATTTGATGATGTTGACTAGAAAAAAATTTAATAAATATAAATATAAAAGCTTAATAAAGGCTCTCTAATAATAGTATGAGAAAATAAAAAATCTAGTCTTTTGTGGTCAAGTCGCTGTGAAATAATTATCTGCGAATGCTGCACAAGATAACTCATTTGCTGAGTTATGATATAAATGACTAGATAATATGAGTGAGAAAAACTTTAAATGCTTGATAAGAGAGACTGTTTACTATCATGACCGCGACCTCAAACCCCCTGTAATACGGGTTGTGATAAGGACTTTCCACCTAGAGAATGACATGTGTAGATAATTAATCGGATTGAAATATGATAATGTTTGATTACATCATCTTGATATCCTTACAAAGGATAATAATACAAGTAATCACAACACAATTTGTCATATTTTAGTCTAAGTAAAATTTTTCTTTTTATTTAATATGTACACTAAAACCATCTATGTGATTTTATTTAAAAACAACCACATTTTTTTTACACGTTAATTTGGATTATTCAAAATCATACGATCTTTATTTTATTTCAACATTTGGGCCACTATATGTAACTGTAACAACCCGATCCTAAGTCTTTTTGTTCAACGATGTAATTAACTTAGGCGATGGCATTTATGTAATACGTTTCGCCCCTATGCACGTTAAGCTGTGACTTGTAATTTTGTGGGAATCAAATTCGGACAAAAACTTTGTTGGAAATGCGAAGGAGATGGACTTTTGGTCTATTCAAACGCATACAGACGACTTTGCGGACATGGAGTGTCGTCTGCAACACACCTAGAACGTTGCCCAGACCTTGGGATGACTTGTGACGCAATTCAGCGTCCTAACTTCTCTCTGTCGTGGAGTTTTGGACAAGGGTGTGGACAATGCAGACGCATCCGCATCAATTCTGTCCAAGTCTGGGGACTTTTGGATGAACCCGGACACTTGCGGATGAGTAGGGACCTTGTCCGATTTGATTCTGTCCAAATCCTAGGCACTTTCGGATGACACCGCGAACGACTGTGGACGAGGTGAGGCTTCTTTCGTATCAACTCTGTTCGATGTTTGAACACATGCGGATGACGCGTGCAGATGCTAACTGGCATCCGAACCCTGATTGCGGACGATACGGACGAGAATGGATGCCATTTCTCGTCCGAGACCTCAAGAATTGCCTGTGAAATTTACTCTTGCGAATGAATGCGGATGGGACCAAGCCATCCACACTAGTCTGAATCATCGTAGAACTGCAATAACAGAGATTTAAAATCTGAACAAAAATGACACTCAATGAATAGAAACGCGAGCCACCCGACCTCACCCCCCACGATCCCGACCAGCAGAGGATGTTTCTTACACCTCCTCTACCACATGTACCATTTGTCCACAAGGTGAGTCTATTTTTATCCAGCCCTCCTTCATCTTCTCTTTTGTTATTCTTCCTGGAGAGGTTCTGGTGCGCTGTTGCTGTCCGAGTGAAGGTTTGTCCACAAGGTTAAGGGAATGGGGGTAGTCTTGGCCATTGGGAGGCCCTACACCCAAGTAAAGAGTGTGTGAATTGTGGATTTATCTGTAGTTCTATAGTTGCCTTAAAGTTCTGATGCGTAATTGTTTGCTGCTTATTATTATTATGCCTTAAAACTCCCCTTTTCCTTAGATGTTCTATTGATTGTTGTTGCATTTCATTTTTGCCAGAAGGATGTGTTTCCTTGTTGTTTTCCCTATTGATATTCACTGATATATTCCTTCACTGCTAACATTCATGTCAATAGAAAAGATGGGATTGAGCTAAATGAACCAAGGAAAAGACGTTCAAATGGATGAGAAATCTGAATAAGTGTTTAATGGATTCCTATTGTTGTTAATAACGGGGATTTCATTTTATTAGTAATCTCTAAGTAATCTTCCACTTAATAGCTTTACGTGTTTCTTACTGTTATTATTATCATTAGGAAGTATGTGTTCGCCATCCATGTTCGAATATTTGATACTGCAGAGTTAGTTATTGATGAGCATGTCTTTCGCTGCATTGTTCGTTAATTTTACTGCTAACTATGGGCGTTAAAATCTCATTTCACAGCTTGTTTCAGTGTTGTTTACTGCTGTTTAATTTCTGTTAAGGAGTATGATCTATAGTATTGTTCTATTACTTTACATCGTTGTTCTATCTGTCATTAAGAAGCATGAATCACAATAAGTTACTTTAATTGGGTTGAAAAGTCGTAACCAATAGATTTGTTCCATCATAATCTTTTATGTTTACCGCTGTTTATAGTTGTTTACTGTTGTTTAGAGTGTTTTAAGAAGCATGTTCCATCATTGTTGTTCACTACTGTTGTAACTGTCCCAGGAAGCATGCATCGCTATTCTACTTTCGATATTTTGTTGCTATATATTAATCGTTGAGAAACACCTTCGTTGTTCTACCCTTGATATTTGGCTATTGTATATTGGTTGTTAATAAGCATGCTTCACTGCTCCATTGAATATTGTCACTGCTGTTTTTCTTAGTCATTAATAAGCACATTCCGCTATCTTACTTCCTATGTCTCACTGCTATAGTAGTCAATTGAAAGCATGATTAGTGTTTATTTTCTACTGTGTTATTAATCTTGAAGGAGCATGTTCGCTGTTCTAATTTAATAGTGATGCCGCAGATTTTAATTGTTGAAAAGCACGATTCGCTGTCCTGTTTCATCATTGTTACTATTATTTATTGCTGATAAGAAGCATGATTCATAGGCATAATTTGCTAATTTATTCGTTAGTAATTCCTGCTGATTTTAGTCATTTAAAAAGCATGATCTATAGTTCTATATAGTCGTACATCACTGTTATTAATAGATTGAACGCATGATTAATAATTACTTCCTACTACGTTATTAGTTGCTTAAAAGCATGACTAGTTGATTGTTTTGCTACCACGTTCATTGTTTAAAAGCATGCCACCTTGTTTTAGTTTTCAGTGCTTTACTAATGCTTATTTTCTTTTAAGAAGCAGGTCTCGCTGTCTATTAACTGCTCCTGTATATGGTCATTAAATTGCATGTGTTAGCTGTTATGCTCTTTCCATACGTAGCTACTGTGTATAGTCATTTAAATCGCACGTTTCACTGTTTTGCCTTGAGATTTTATTGATGTTTATTTCCTCCTTAAGGAGCACGTTTCGTTACTTCATTTCGTTATTTATTTCGATAATTGTACATTGCTCTATGTCGTTAAAGTTTGTTCCGTTGTTAATTTAATGTCACATGATTTCATTTCGTTTAATAGCATGTAGGTTGTCAGCCTTTAGCATGTTAGAGAAGATTTAATGTTGAGATGTTGCCAAGAATTTCTTGCTAAGTTGTCATATGTGTTCCTTTTGGTTGCCCTATGTATGCACTTTCCGATTGTTCTTAGGTGCTTTGAATTCTGCTTTTATATTGTCAATTGTAGAATCTTCAATGTATTGTCATTATCATACAATTCATGTATGTGTTAGCTATTTTAGAAGTGTCCTCATGCATTCACTTTAATAGAAACCAAGTAGGGAGTACCCCCTCGGGGTGGTGCTCACATGCATTGTGAGAAAAGAAAAATGATAAGAAAGACAAGAGAAAAGAAAAGGGAGTTGGAGGGTGGATGAGTAGCGGTCCTAGTCTGGAAATTAGGCAATGTCCTTACCTTATCGGGAACGAGACCTAGATGCCCATAGGAGGTTAGGTCCGACCAACAATAATATCCCATACGAGTTTTCCAATCTCCAGCTCGAAGTACGAGTAAAGAACGAACGAAAGAAAGAACGTAAGAAAAGATTGGTTTGAGTGGCCTCCATTCCAAAAGAATTAAAGAGAGACATAAACATAATTGCATCAACCCATTTCCTTACAGGGCGTAAGCTCATGTCCTTACTTGTGGTGTATGTAATGAGATGGTTGTACCAGGAGCGGCGGAGGAGGCCATTCCCGTGGAGCCTGTGGCGTATCCGGAGGAGACGCATCCCGAGTAGTAGCACGGCATCAAGTGAAAAAGGAAGGAATAATTTTGTAAGGGCTAACGTCAAGTTGTTTTACAAACATTAAATTATCCTTTTTAAACCTTATTCGAGTATTTATTTGAGACATTATGTAGACTTCATTTTGAAAGCTCAAACCTTAGATTTTAAATTAAGGCTTTAAGTAATGTTTTTAATTTCATTTCAGCTAAAAATTACTAATCATAGTTTCTCCTTGATTTAATTACCTGTTTTTAGTAAGTTAGTAACGATAGGATTTTGGCACTTTGATTTTTAAGGTCAAAAGGAGTTTTTTTTTTAACAACATTTTTGTCGTTTTCCAAAAGATTCAAAATTTCAACAAATTTTTAAGATAAGTAAGAATCTGGGTCGTTATAATAACCCTCACACCCAACCATACACAGCAGAAACTAAAACTCATATACATAGGATCCAAAAGTTAGAGTTCTATTCCTAACTTGGGTGTCTAGTCTCTGTCCTTTGATTTACCTTGACCTTGTCTTTCTGGTTACTCTCTGAATCTGAAGAAACCATAATAGAATAAGCTACAAAGCTCAGTAAGGCAATCTATTACTCAAAAATTACAATCCTATGCAATTCATAATTATAGAACAAACACCCTCCACCTAGGTCTATATGTAAACTATTTTATAAACCAAATGATATGCAATATGAATTTCACATCATTGCTATTCTACTTTCCATAATGCAGTGATGGAAAAAAATATCGTTTTAGCATATTCCTAAATGTTAATATGCAAATCATATACCATCGTATGTAAAGTTGCACATGACTATGAAATCCTACCATACTGACCACTGTGCTCAATAAGTGTGTCCATGAATATCAAAACCTCCATAGGGCTAGGGATTCTCAACCCAAGGGGGACTCACAGTCACTTCCCTTCTATTCTCCCACTTCACATACGTCACATAATACATATCCTGTGCAATATATTGGGTTCCTCTATAACCAATAAACTACCCAGATAATATTTATGTACATATAAATATGTTCATGATGCATGATTTAACATCCTCTCACTATGCATACATTGAATGCATATAGTACGTACTAATAGAACATAATTATGAATCATGCAAATATTTTGTGAAGCATACATAAATGATGCATATTTTTGGTGTCATTCACTCTCTCTAGGCATATTCTATCTATGTTCAAATAAACACCCAAAGACTAATGAATTGAATAATTAATTTATTAAAATTCTAAAATATATGGAGTTGCGGTCGTCCACCCCTTCAACAGCAGTTGACCACCCCGTGTTAAATTTTAAGACATGAGACTCTACCTATTTTCAGGGTCGACCACTTCCCAAATATTGATAGACTGCAATTCTTATAGATTCACTCCTTCCATTTGCGATTGATCAAAATTGGTCATCCACCCTTATAAATAACAACATCCGGTGGACCGCACCCCGACCGGTTGATCGCACTAGAGACAGAATGTCAAAAATCTTCGATAGTCATGATCTCCTTTCTTCCAATCCCAATTAAAACTTAACCAATCCAGGATATAATTGTACTATGACAACCAATACACATAATTCAATAATTCTAAGCTAAAATCTCCACCTATATTATGCAATTACACAAAATTACAACTCTTTAAGGATTAGAGTTGCTTAGCTTAATTTTTAACACTTCCAAGCTTCCAATTCATCTCCAAACTTCACTTCTTCTTTCACCTTTAAGTGCTTTAGAATTCTCTTCACAATTGCTACCACTTTTTCTTGAAGTTCAAACTCAAAATCTCACTTTTCTCTCATTTCCTCACAAACCCTATTTTTTCCCTCATCTCTCTCTCTCTCTCTGCCCCTCTCCCTCTCGCATTAACAATTTCTTCTTCCTTCATCTGCTAAGTAAGATTAAATCTAGAGAATTCCATGACATTTACCATTTTGTCATCAATTTTTGAAGTGAAAAAACCATTTTGTCCTTAAACTTCCATTATTTACTGTATAAGCTTATTGCTTTAGCTTGGCATGTGGCATGACTCTATTATTGATCATATTTTATTACATGACATCATAGATACATGTCTTAGGAAACTTTCATCCGTAGATAACCTCTTCAAACTTTCACTCGATTTGTTTGAATTAAATATTTAACGAAAATAGTACAAAAAATTATAAATTTTGCTATATAAGTCCAATTTACATACTTCCAACATCATTTTCTTCCTTAAGATGTTTAGTTTATCATCTAAAAATTTCATCCAACTCTATGCATATTTGCATATTCAACTATGTTAGTCTTTCAAACTATTATGAAAAATAATTTACCTCCAAATCTTAAATTATACATAATTCTTTAAGTCCTAATTTTACACATCATTTAAATGTCATTCATATGTATGCAAAATTTCAAATCATTACACTCTACCCCCCTTAAAGAAAATTTTATCCCAAAATTTAAATTCAGTTACCTTTAAACAAAGCTAGGAGTACTTTGCTTCCATCTCAAAGTGAAGCTCCTACGCAGTCTCCTACACTGCTCAATGCCACCATTGAAATTTAACTCTTAGAATTACTTTGTTATGGAGCACCTTTGCTATAGGCTCCTCCTCCATTGTTATTCTAGGTTGAAGTTTGATTCCTTTCAATCAATCACATGTGAAGCATCAGGTTCATATTTTCGTAGCATCAAAACATGAAACACATTATGAATATTTGTTAGTTGAGGTAGTAGTGCTATTCTATATGCCACTGCACCAATTCGCTCTAAAATTTCAAATGGTCCAACATGTCATGGTGCTAACTTTCTTCCTTTACCAAAATTCTGAATACTTTTATGGGATCATATCTTGATAAATATATAATCACCCTTTTCTTCTCTAGTTGACATAACTCTCCTGATAACTTTGAGTAGTTAAAAGTCATTGCTTAATTAACTTGATTTGTTCATTAGTTTCTTGAAACATTTCTGGACCCAACAAAATTTTTTCTCCAACCTCTGCCCTACATAAAGGAGATCTACATGATCTACCATATAATGCTTTGAATGATGCTATGCCAATGGAAGATTGATAACTATTGTTGTAAGTATATTCCACCAAATGCAAATTATCTTCCTATCTTCCTTGGAAGTCCATAACACATTCTCTAAACATATCTTCCAAAACCTATATTGTTCTTTCAAATTGGCCATATGTTTGTGGATAATATGTTGTACTAAGATCTAGTTTAGTTCCCATTTTATTTTGCAAACTTTGCCAAAATTTTGAAGTTAACTAGGATATTTGTCTGAAACTATGAAAATAGGCACTCCATGCAACTTTAAAATAATTCTCATATATAGTTTACCCAAATAGTCCACTGAATGACTACTACGCATGTGTATAAAATGACTAGATTTAGTAAGTCTATTAGTAGCATTACTTTTAGATGACTTTGGAAATCTTGATACAAAATCCATAGTTATTCGTTTCCACTTCCATTCTGCTATGGGTAATAATTCTAAAAATCCAGGTGGTCTTTTGTGTTCTACTTTCACTTTCTGACATAACAAACATTTAGATACATATTTAGCAATATCACCTTTCATCCCTTTCCACCACACTTCTCTTTTCATAGTTTGATACATTTTCATAGTATCAAGATGTATAGCAAATTTGGAATAATGATATTTTTCAAAATTTCTTCATTTATATTTTCAATATCTGGAACTACCATTCTACCTTTAAATCATAATTCTCCCTCAATACAGGTAGAAAATTCAACTGTTTCACCAGCCAAAACATTAGCTTTTAAATTACTTAACTTTTCATCTTTTGACTGCAAATTAATAATTTTATGCATCATTGCTAGTTTCACTATTATGTTATGAAGATATATCTGTTGATTCTTTTTTTTTTTTTTTGCAATTGTAACTTATAGGTATCAATTTTAGACCACATTTCATACTCTTGTATACCCAAAATAGATTCTATTATCCTCGAATTTATACTCAAAGCATCAGCAACCACATTCGCTTTACCTAGATGATAGTAAAGTGTATAATCATAATCTTCCAAAAATTCCATCCAGTGCAATTGCTATGGTTTAATTCTTTTTAAGTAAATAAGTATTTTAAACTTTTATGGTTTGAATATACTTCAAACGTTTCACTGTATAAATAATATCTTCAATGCTTTAAAGTAAAAACTATTGCTACCAATTCCAAGACATGAACAGGATAATTTGTTGCATGAGATTTCAATTGTCTGGAACCATATGCCACTACTTTCTCATCATGCATCAATAGACAACTCAATCCTTGTAAAGATGCATCACAATATACAACGTCTCCTTTTCCTCGTTATGGAATTATTATAATAGATGGGGACCCTAATTTCTTTTTCAAAAGTTGAAATGTTATCTCACATTTATCATCCCACTCAAATTTCACACCATTCTTCGTTAATCTTGATAACGACATAGAGAATTTAGAAAATCCTTCAACAAATCATCAATAATACCTAGCTAATCCCAAGAAACTTCTTATCTTAGATACTGATTTAGGTTGTTCCCATTTATGTACCGCTTCAGTTTTTGAAGAATCCACAGCTATACCATTACTGGAAACAACATGCCTTAGAAATTTAATTTCTCCTAAGCAAAATTCACTTTTACTAAGTTTGGCATAAACTTGATGTTGTCCCAATAATTCCAACACTACTCGTATATGCCATTCATGCTTCTTCTTTGAAGAAGAATAAATTAAAATATCATCAATAAAAACAATAACAAAAACATCTAAATATGGTTTTAATATTTGGTTCATAAGATCCATAAACGCTGTCGGTGCATTAATCAATCCAAATCGCATTACCAGATACTCATAATGACCATATCCAGTTTGGAAGGCTATTTTTTTTTTAATATCTTCTTCTTTTATTTTCAACTGATGGTATTCTGATCTTAAATTAATCTTTGAAAACCATCATGAACCTCTTAATTGATCAAACAAATCATAAATCCTAGGCAATGAATACTTATTCTTTATAGTAACTTGATTCAATTGTTTGTAATCAATATACATTCTTAAGGTTTCATCTTTCTTTTTAACAAATAATGCCGGTGCACCCCAAGGAAACACACTATGTTGAATAAACCCTTTTTCTATTAATTTCTCAAGTTGTCTTTTTGACTCTTTCAATTCAGCTGGTGTCATGATATGTGGAGGTATAGATATTGGATTAACATATGGATATACATCAATTGTAAATTCCACTTCTCAATTTCGAGGAAGTCTTGGTAATTCTTCTATAAAAACCTCCATGAAATTCTTCCACTACCCTTATTGACACATTTGTCTCATTTCCTTGATCTGGTTCTACTATAAGATTTGCTACCCATCCTTCAAATTTATAAGAATCCTATGGAAATTGTGGCTGAAATATATTCATTTTCACCATAAAACAATATAATTTCTCCCACAGTAAGTAACAACATAAATTTCTTCTTATGGCAATCCATTATTACCCAGTATTTTGATAACCAGTTCTTTCCCAAAATAACGTCAAACCATTCTATATCTGTCACAACCCATTTTACATTTATCTTTTCGTTAGCCATATAAAAATTTTTCTTTTTAAATTTTATTTGTAAAAACATGTGAAGGGAAAATAGAGTGAACAAAAGCGGAAGTCATTCACGATTGAAAATATACAGTCACCACTTTAAAACTATTTTAAGTATTTGAACCACCTTTAACATAATTTTAACATACACAATATTTAGTGAGTCATAACCCAAGGTCAAAATGTGTTGGGTAATGAAAATGCTCATCGTGGCCATGCTCCTTCCACCGCAATTTCCTTCCATTACTATATGTGCACTTCATTCAGATCATAATCCTCACCTACTGTAACGATCTAGTTTTTCTTACCTTTAAAAATACGTGAAATTTAAAAAATTTTCTTTTCCTTTTATAAAACAATAACGAAAAATATTTTAAATCAAGAGTTCTCTTTTGAAAAACCGAATCGTTAAAAAAATGAGTGTTTGCAATCAGTGGCTATAAGAAGGAAAAAAATGGAACAAAAACCTACAAAACTCCCTTTGTTTCCACCCTCCTTTATTGTTCTTTTGTGTAATTGTTGCATGATAAATAGGGAGCTTTAAAGAAGGGTTTTAGCATCCAAAAAGAAATAATCAAATGTGCAAGAAGTAGAGAGAAAAATAGTAGTGAGAGAGAAGAAAACGCAGGAGAAAGATTGGTGTTGTGCACTCGTGCTAAGTGAGTTTTAAAAGTGATGAATTTCTCTTAGTGATAAAATACACTAAGAATATCTATTTATTACATAAAATAAATGTTCATTATATTTGTAAATGATTCATTCATTTACTTGAATGATGAAAATGCATTTACATTATCACAAAATAATAATGATTCATTTATTTACCCGATGAGACAAACAAATGTCATCTTCCTCCACATTTTCTGTTCCACATTTTTTGATGTGCAAAGTTCAACCTAATGACACAGGAAAAAAGGTCATCTCCTCCACATTTTTTGATGTGCAAAGTTCAACTTTCACCCATCAATATCATTTTTTTATCTCAATGTGAGCATGATATACCTTCTCAAGAAGTGCAGATGCCCAAATTACGTATCTCCTTAATTGTGTTTGTCTTTAGATGAATTTTGGTTAGACTAACTAAGTCGGGATATGGATATCTGAATGAGTGTGAAGAGCTAAGTGGACGCAATTTAGAAGGTGGAGTGTGACATTCTATGTGTCCCAAACGTTTTATGGCAATCTGCTCTGTGAAGGCAATGATGACCTAATTGAGGGTTAGATCCATACCAGTGGGCGTGCACAATCTCACATAGCTTGAAAGAGTGAAAAATGCATGTTTTATAAGTAGAGTTCTTCTCTCTACCTAATACAACTCGTTTTAGGCTAACTTCAAAAATAAAACCATGCAGGCTTGGACCAAAAGCGGACAATATTGTACTAGAAGAACTTGGGATGTTACAAATGGTATTAGAGCCAAAGCCTAACCAAAAGTGTGGCCGAAAAGAACGTTGGGCCTCCAAGGGAAAAAGATTTTGGGAGCCTTCACTGTGAAGGCAAGGATAACCCAAATGAGAGTTCGACTCATACTAGTGGGGTTCGCGATCCTACATCGCTTGAAAGAGTTGAAAATACATGGTTTATAAATGGAGTTATTATCCCTAACTAATATAATGCATTTTAAGCTAACCTCAAAAACAAAATCAAGAGAGCTCTAGCCCAAAGCAGACAATATTGTATTAGGAGGACTAGAGACATTACATATGGTATCTGAGCCAAAGCATAACTGAAAGCGTGGCCAATGAGTATGTCCGCCCTTAAGGGGGAGAGATTGTGGCAGTCCACCTTGTGAAGGCATGGATGACCTAAGTGAGGGTTTGACTCATACCAATGAGGGTGCACAATCTTATATAGTTTGGGAGGGTGAAAAATGCATTGTTTATAAGTAGAGTTCTCCTCCCTACCTAGTACAATGCATTTTGAGCTAACCCTAAGAACAAAACTGTACGGGCTCCGACAAAAATGAAAAATATTGTATTAGGAGGACTTGGGATATTACACGTTTCCTTCAACTTTTTATTAGTATATTTCTCACAAGTATTTGTGGAATTGGTTTGGGTTGAACAGAGTAAACTAAAGCTAATGAGGACTTAGGTTTATTGTGGTTATGTTTCAATATTTGAAAAACCAAGTTAAAATTGAACTAGATGAAAAATGAAGTTCTCAATTCATTTCCCATATCTATTTTTAAAAAATTGATCAAAATCGAATCAAGTAGGTATTTATTTATTTTCAATTTTAAAAAATTACAAAAATCAAGTGACAAACAAAATTGATAAAAACTAGCCAAAATTGAGCTCAAAGAGACTAAATCCAAGTGCAAACGGAACCAAATTGAACTCAAATAGAAAAATCCAAAACGGAAACCAAATTGAGGAAAACTAAAATATAAGTTTGAACAGTTCAATTTCGAAACCAACCCAGTTCAATTTCAATTTTTAGATTTCTTGAACCAAACTGAATGGTTTGGTTAATAAAGAACCGAACCTCATGGGTCCTACCCTTTAGTCCCAAGTCTATAGAAATAATAGAAAAAATCCAAAACAGAAACCAAATTGAGAAAAACTGAAATATAGGTTTGAATAGTTCAATTTCGAAACCAACCCAATTCTATTTCAAATTTTAAATTTCCAGAACCAAACCGAATGGTTTGGTTAATTAAGAACCGAACCGCATGGGTCCTACCCTTTAGTCCCAAGTCTATTTAAATAATAGAAAAAAATCCAAAACTGAAACCGAATTGGGGAAAACCAAAATATAGGTTTGAATAGTTCAATTTCAAAACCAACCCAGTTCGATTTCAATTTTTAGATTTCTAGAACGGAACGGCATGCGTCCTACCCTTTAGTCCCAAGTCTATTGAAATAAATGTGCATTGATGAAATGGACCATGATATGCCATTTAAACTTAATTGTAGTTTATGTACGATGTTCACATAGACTACATTTGCTGTAGCCAATTAACAAATTCTTTATCTTCGGACTTAATTAACCCTAACTACTATAAGCAATTGGAGATGACAAACAAGCTAGCCGAGTCGAGTCGAACCTGAAAAAAGTTTGGCTCACCGAGCCTACAGAGTTAAACTAGCCGAGCTTATTGAGCCAGCTTAAAAAAAAGTTGAACTTAAGCCAGATCTAGAGCCACGGTTGAACGCCAGCTAAACGAGCCTAACGAGCCATAACGAGTCGAGCCTAATGAGGTGAGCATACAATACAATCTGGAAGAAAATCGACTGTATTCGATTTGAAAAAAATAGAACTGAGCCAAAAGTTATTAAGGGGAGAAACTGAACCATAACCAAAATGGATGTCCCTCAACTTAAAATGGATGTCACTCATCCCTCAGCTTAAAACGGACGTCCCTCAACTTAAGACAGACGTCCCAGATTAAAACGGTCATCCTGGTCCCTCCTATTAAAATGACCTCAGATTAAAACGGACGTCCTGGTCCCTCATATTAAAATGCCCTCAGATTAAAACAGACATCCCTAGTTTAAAACTGATGTCCCTCAGCTTATTACACTTACTAGCATACAACAATATAGCTTATTACATTGAATTCTATTTCTTCACTCAACAATCCGTAATTTTAAAAGCAACTCTTAAGTCATACCTCTACCTCATGACCTACAGTTTCTTTCAAGTTTTATATCACTTTATTTCAAAAATTTTGACATAATAGCATCTAGATTCTAGCATCTATTTATTTATAGATGTTCTCCCCAATACAATGCATTATGCATAATGCATTCATCCATAGCCATTATTCCGACGATTTTGACAAAAAAACAACAAACAACAACAACAATGAAAATCAGGTTCAGAATACCCAACCAGAATACCATGATAAACAAGTGTACAGTAAGTCTAAGTCTATAACTCAATTCAAAATCTCAAATGCACAATTAATAAACACATGTACAAAAACAAACAATTGTACAATAACTCAAAATTCAAATGTACATACATACAATTATACTTTTCAGAAACGAAGTCGGCAACATTCAATGTCAACTCGTGGTTGATTTCAACATGAAAGTAGTGCTCAAAAAGGTCCTCCAGATCGACTTTGTAATTGTCATGAAGATGGAAATCCTTTCTATTAACAACTGGTAATCACCGACTCGCCTATAGGGCACGAGATTTGGAATATGCCCAGTGGATTGAAATTTGCCTATTCGAAAGGAAAATTAGTAATTAACTTCCTTTAAAGCACAATAAATATCGTGTAGGATGAGAATTTACCATATTTTATCTGTAGGGGCAGAATAGAAACGTTGGGCCAAACGACCCGGTCCTTGTAGAGGACCCGATCACCCAGCCTAAGGGTTGTTAAAATTTACAGAAGACTTGTATAAAATTTACAGCCATAGCCCACTTGTGATGGGTCACGGTTCATATAGTGATCGCAGGAGTAATTAATATGGAAATATAAAATTACAAGTCCAAATAAAACTGTGCATACAAACCAAAGACCAAAATCTCGACATCCAAAATACCTTACATTCTATCTGACAGTTTACTTACCCTGAAATAAAGATACAACTAGGAAATGAAATAGAATGGGAAGCAAAGTCTTTCAACCCGATTCTGAAAGTCTAACTACTCTTCTTTTTACTTGGAGTGGAGGGGTCGTTGTGGTGAGTGACTAACTTAGTAGAAAACTTAAACTAAATGCTATGCTTGTGTAAAACTTGTTTTACTCTTTTCGTAAAAACTATGGATTTTGGGTAATCATGCATGTTTTTCAAAACATTCAATCCCTTTTAGCTTTTAAGGAAATCCAGCCTCAAAGGCCCCGATGAGACATCAAGAAAACATCGACAGCTATCACAAAAACCGGTATTCATGAACATGGAGGAACACTTAGGTACTCCTCCGGACAATCACATAGAAATGGGGTAAGCATTCGCGGGCAACACCTCATGAGCCTGGAGGAAGACAAATGATGGTAGTCCAAAGACCCGGCGCATCACTCAGGTTATTGGTGAGAAAGCTTTGTGACGACACAATCTCTACCATACACACCCTAATCAAGTTTAGGGATTCGAAACCCAAGGAAGCGTCATCACCTTCCTAATCCCATCTTTCACACACCGCACAATCAACTATCTCCATGCAGTAGGATATGTACCTGTGATAGCCTCGTGATATTTTGACACCGAAACCATATAATGTATCATGAAAATTTATCGCCCCCAAATCAGAATCCAATATATCATATAAAAGAAAAACGATGTGCACGAAAGTAAATGTGTAAAACTCTCATACATACGCAGTATAAAAAATGACATGCTGTCAAACAGTCCAGTCAGGTTTTTCTTATGTGGTAATCCACTAAATACTGTTTTTGAAAAACAATGAAATGCAATACAAGTAACATGGTATAAAACCCCTACATCGACGTCACTCTCTCCTTGTATCTGAAAGAATAGCGACCTCAAGTGCCGTCTCGAAATGCACAAACTTGTCTGAGCCTACAATATGTCCGAGGATAATCACTCTTGTTAATGACTCTCAAGAAACAAGTGGAAGGGTCCCATACTGGTCTAGGAGCCCAACCGATGTATAAATGACTTATGTAGGAATCCCAACAAAATCTCCAAACTTCATCACTCAATAACATAAACAGGGTATTAACAGAAACTATCAGTTCCAAGAAAACAACATATACATTGGATTAAGCCTAATGTCTATCTTCATACAACTTCAAACTACAACCAAGCATTTTCTATTTTAGCTCACTCAACAGAACCAACGGAGCATCCACTTCACGGTTCATCAAGCATAAATATTTTCATCACCTAACAGTGTATCCTCGAACATCAAACCTAAAATAGCATAGCAGCAAGTTACCTAACCTCAAAACTTATCTTCAAAACAATCACCAACTACAGTTCTCGAGTTTCCAAATAAGATAGAAAGCTTAAATCACACACAATCAACAGAGCATAATTTATACAACAACCATAACATCCCATAACATCAGGTTAAACTGTAGCAAAAACAGGAGCAAGTTATTGACATTTTTCCATTTAACAACAACAAAATCAGAAACCTATTATCAAGGCAAAATCTAGCATCAAAATGGGAATCCAAAATCAGAATTGGGCATTTTGGAATGTATTAATGACGGCAGTAAACAAGACCAAACCTAGCTCACGGCATTTCTCACCAAAATTAGAGAAATGGCAGAAGGATGTTCAAGCCGAGACTGCCATAAATCCCAATTTCTCTGTCTCGACCAATCCCTCACAAAGTGTCCTCAGACGGACAGCACAGCCACCTGCGTTCGAAAATGCTCAACTGATCGCAACTTATGTCCGCTAAATTGATGGTTCATCTTAGCCAGCCCTCTCCCACAAAACTCTCTCGGCTGAAGGAGTTTACAAAGAAGGTTTGCCCTCTTTTTTTTTTCCAAACTTCTGTTGTGACCTGTTCTTCTCTTCCCCCTTCATTCCTTTCTTTATTTTAAATCTTTTTCCTCTTTTATTTAATAAATTTTTTTCTTTAAATATACACATCATATCTTAATGAACCCATTTTCAATTTCTGATTCATTCTAAACCTCACCAGCCAATGATTACCGGTTCTATTTATTACACCCATTCCATTTCCTCAATTAATTTATCAGTCAGAATTTCCAACTTCTATCCATTTTAACTATTTCACTAAAGTTTCACACGTGGTCACTACGCAACTATTCATGACCGATTTTAACGAGAAAAACTTGCACGTGGAGTTTATTTGTAAAATTATTCATGGGTTTCACTGTCACATTGCATATAAAGAACGCATTCAAGAGATTTAAATATTGATTACACATTCTTAAGAAGTTGTCCTCACTGTGTCTGATGTTCCCTTTTGCTTTGGAATGATGAGGGTCGTTATTGTAAGAACATCGCCATTCTGAAAAAAAGACAACACAATGCATGATTGCATGATGTCTTAAACATACAATCAAAAGTAAAACTGAGAATAACTTTTAAATGATATAGTTTGTTACCCTAGCGCTGTCAAGAATGCCACACGTCTCTACGTTCTTCTTGGTATTTGCTTGTGCCAAACTCAATAACTCTTTCATTAAGTTCACAAGTTGTAAATGCAATGAATAATCAGTTTAAGCACGACCCTTAGACTATTAAGTGTAAATTCGACACATTATACAAAAGCAAATTGAAGACATACCACTTGCAATTTTAGCAGTGAAGCAGACTTTGGAACTGCTTCTTTCGATGGAGAACCCTATTATATCGTCGCCCACCTATAGGGGGAGGGTAAATTAGGCAAGCTAATATTTTTTCATGCGATATTCAATTTTTTAAACTCTAAGTGATTTATCGCAAATATGAAATAAAGCAATACAAATATAAAAAGATAGGGATAGAAAGTTGACACCGGTGTTGTTCACGTGGTTCGGCAACCTCGGCCTACGTCTCCACTCCAAAGCTTTCCACTTGGAGATCCCTAATCGTCCAATCTCCCAGATTGGTGATGTTTGACTTCACAGGTGTCAAATAAATATTTTACAGATTGATTTGTAGGGTGTCACCCTCCTTTTAACTATTCTCAGGGCGTAACCCTTATTATTCATTTACAAATGAAGAACGAATAAGAAAACAAAGGTTTCTAACTCTCCCAAATTGAAATCTCAAGTTAGGTAGTATAGAGAGTTAGATTACATGCTCAATGAGTATTTTGGAATTGAGTATAAAAATTGACAGGGTTTCACCTCAATTCCTGATTCATTACAATGAGCCTCAAAGTGTCTTATATTTATAAACATTGTGAAATAGGTCGACCAATTCCTTTTTGGTTGACAACATATGACCATTAAAAACTAGTCATTGCGTTGTCCAACACTTTTTGGTAGACCATTTTCTTTTTACTCGAGCGCTTACTAGACCAAAAACTAAGTTGGTTAACTGCTTTGACCGCATACTTGACCGCTTACTGGTCCAAAAATTCTTGGTGTCGAGAAGTGGAAAATAGAGAGCAAGAGAGGGAGAGTAGCTAAGATACAAAGGCTTCGGTGTTTTTATTTCTTGATGGGGAAGAAGAAAATCAGGGAAATGGAGTGATTTGAGAAAGAATTTCCTTCCCAAATATTGCAATCTCCTCCACTTAAGAAATTTCGTCCTTGAAATTTAGAACTATCTTTAGTGTTCCATTGAATAAACAGGGGTACTTAGCCATCATGTTAGATTAAATTTCCTAAGCAGCTTCTCTTTTATTATGGTTCTTTCACTAAACTCGAACCAAATATATTTCACAGTGATGCAGAACTCTGATCTCCAGACCCAAAATTCTTTCAGGTTCTTCCTTATAAGATACATCTTCCTGAATAGGTATTTTAGTCCAAGAAATAACATGTGAAGGGTCGGGAATGTACTTCCTTAGCATAGAGACATGGAAGAAATTATGAACATAATTCAGATGTGGTGGTAAATCCAATCGATAAGCCACTGAACCAATCCTTTCAATAATCTAAAAATGACCTATATATCTTTGGACTAACTTTCCCTTAACACCAAAATGATTTATGCCATAGCAGGGTTGCACCTTTAAAAACACAAAATCACCGGCTTCAAACTCTACTTCCCTCCTCCGGAGATCTACATAACTCTTCTGCCAACTCTAAACTATAAGCAATCGCTCTTTAATCACTTGGACCTTCTCAGTTGTTTCTTGAACCAAATTAGAACCTGAGAGTGACATGCTCCGCAGTCTCTGCCCATAAGGTTGATTTGCATGGTCTTCCATATAAAACTTCATATGGCAAAACACCAATTATGGTATGATAGTTGTTATTATAAACAAACTTCACTAAAGACATGTGATTCATCTAACTATCACAGAAATTTAGAATACAAGATCTCAACATATCCTCGAGAATCTGGATACGCTCAAATTAAGCATCTGTTTGAGGATGATATGCTATACTTAAATTAAGTTTCGTGCCAAAAGCTCTCTGATGAGATCTCCAAAATTTTGATGTGAATCTTAGATCTCTATTAGAAATAATACTCAAGGGAACACCATGAAGACGAATGATGTTCTCGATATACCACTTACTCAAATTCGTCAAGGAGAAATCCATTCTAATCTAAATAAATTTCGTCAATCTATTAATAGTCACCTCTACAACATCAAATTTATGCATTGTCATAGGCAAGTCGGTTATGAAATTCATGGTAATTTTATCCCATTTCCACTTAGGGATACGCAAAGGCTGGCTAACGGGAGGGCTAGTACTGTAGCGAGCCATGCCTGTTGTAGTAACCGAATGGGCTTGGCTGAGGCTTGTGGGGTGCCAGCCAGCCGCTTAGATTGTTGCCTAGCCAACCCTTGCCCAGCAAGGCAGGCAAGTTGCCTGCTAAGACCGTTGCCCCGCAAGGCCGCAAAACCCCCCCCCCCCCCCCTTCTCTCTCTCCGCTTTCTCTATAAATACCCTTCATATTCTCACAAAAAATTTCACTAAACTTTCTCTCAATCTCTCAATTTCTATTACAATTCCACTTATGTTAATACATTCTCTCTTATTTTAAACTCTTTCCATTCATTCAACAAGGTATGTATTACAATTTATTATTTAATGTATTTTTATATTGTTGTTAATTTTATGTGTATGATTTAATAATTTTTGTGAGAAGTTTTTTATGTTACGTATACGTAGAGGTGATCACAAAATTCACACCACCAACAAAATATTGTTAATCAATTGAATTTGTGGTATCAATTTTTCATTTGAAATTTATTTTAAATATTTATTTTTAATGGATCCACGTAATTATAATATTGAGAATATTGATGATGATATTGTGAAAAATAGGGAGTTAAATCTTGCATTTTCAATAAGAGACTCATCTGCACAAACATTCACTTCTTCAACCAAAAAAATGGAACAAAACGTCTGAGGTATGAAATATTTTGAAATGAAAGAAATTAAAATTGGTAGAAAAGTAGAATTTAGAGCTCAATGCAAATATTGTATAAAAAATTATGCATATGTTGTCTGTAGTTCAATTAGCACACTTGGTAGGCATTATCAACAATGCCACTTAAATGAGCTAGTAAGGGACCCTACACAAAGATTATTGAATGCTAGTGGTAGTGGCACTTTTTTATAGTCACAAAATAAAATAAAAGAAGGAATAGCAAAACATGTAGCACAATGTGAGTTGCCTTTATAGTTCATTGATAGTGACGAATTTGAAAATTTTATGAAAGAGCATGTTACTCCTAATTTTAAACGTGTTCCTACAAGTACAACTGGAAATGATATTATTAAAATATTTAATGATGTGAAAAATTAACAGTTTCATTTTTTTTCAAACGCCCATTCAATGTCTATTTGTATTACCTCTGATTTATGGAGTGCACGTAATGTTATAAGCTATGTTGTTGTAAATTCTCATTTTATTAATGAATCTTGGCAATTAAATAAAATAATTTTAAAATTTCATAATTGTGAATATCCTCACACTGGTATTACTATATATATATTGTAGCAATATTGTAAGAATATTCTATTAGAGATAGAGTATTTAGCATAACTCTTGATAATATTAGTGCTAACGATATTGCTATTTCTCATTTTAAATATTATTTTTAATTAGATACTACTCACGATTCTCTTTTTCATATGAGATGTGTATGTCATATTTTGAATTTAGTTGTTAAAGATGGTATGACATATATTTCACCTCATATTGAATTAATTAGATCCTTAATTTCTTATATCATTGGATCTAGTTCAAGACAAGAAAAATATAGAGTTTTTTGTAAAGCTGTCCAACTTAAACCAAGAAAATTAAAAACCGATGTAAATAATAGGTGGAATTCGACTTATTTAATGTTGGAAAATGCTAGGCCATATTGGCAAGTTATTTATGCTTTTATTAATGAGAAAACACAAAGTATTAATCTTGATAAATTTAGTTGTGATGTAGCTAATACATTTCTTGATTTTTTAAAACCATTTTATAATGCTACAAATGAATGTACGGGAATTTATTATCTCACTTCTCATCTTATTCTCCCAATTTTTGTAAATTTAACAGATAATTTTGCAAAATATCGACAAATAGATGAATTTAAAGATATACTTTATAAAATGGAAACAAATTTTAAAAAATATTGGCTTGACATTCCTCCTATTTTTAGTTATGCATGCATAATGAATCCTGGGTATAAATTAAGAGGAGTGAGTCTCATTATTAATAGAATTTACACTAATTTATGTACTACTTTACTTTCTAGTGATCAAATAACACATGAAATTGCTAGTTTATATCCGTCTTATGAAAGTAATATTCTAATTTTAGTTCATGTCCTTCACATGCTAGTTCTAGTAGTTGTGGTGGTAGTTTAGCTCCACAATTTAGTATTCATGATATCTGGAATGAATTAGATACGAATGTTTATTCTAGTTCCATGTGAAATGAACTAGATATTTATTTTGACACTCGATATCAATTTTCGCGTAATGAAAACTTTGATATTTTAGATTGGTGGAAAAAGTTTTTGACTACATATTCTATTCTTTCTATAATGGCACGTGATTTAATAACACTTCTGGTCTCTACCGTAGCATCGAAGTCTGCTTTTAGTGTAGGTGGACGTGTATACGATGAACGCCGAGGAAAACTTGCACCCGACCTCATGGAGGCACTCATTTGCATGAAGAATTGGAACGACATCATTATGAGAAATAAAAAACGAGAGGACGAAATACTAGAAGAATTTAAAATTTTAGACGTCGAAGATTACATTTTCATTTAAATTTGGATGTATTGTAATTTGAATTTTGAAATATTTTTTAACTTGTAATTTTATTTGATATTTTGCACATGATTGACAATTAGACGGGTGCGAACCTAGTTGGGATGTATCTAACTTGTAGTGATGCAAATGTCAAATTGATAATGCATGATATTATATATATATTTGTCTCAAATAATTTTTTTGTAATTACTTATTGAAAGATCGTAAATAACATAAGAGATTTTTGTAATTATTTACAATTTCTTTGAACTAAAACTCTCGCAAAATCAAGCTCTCAAGCTTAAACCAACCTAGGCTTATGTGAAGGTTGTGTTTCGTACACTCTTTTCGGTCGACCTCATCCGACCGAATGAAAACTAGCCATCACAGATTTCTGCACATTTTTGGTCGCCTGGCTCGATCGGAGACTTGACCGCATCTCGTCCGAAAAACATTGGAACTCTCTATTTTACTCTTTTGGTCACATTCCTCAACAGAAATCTTCGACCGCGTCTCGACTGTAAAAACGCCAAATATTACAGATTCGTTATAGGGTGCATTTTTAGTCTACAAATTCGATCGGGACTTCGACCGCGTCTCGTCCGCAAAATAGCCAAATATTACAGATTCAAAGTGTGGCGCACTTTCAGACGAGGTCTTCAACCGCAACCTCAATCGTGTCAAGTCCGCAAAATACCAAATATTACAAAAGTGAACTTTAGACTTTTTCAGTCGAATTTCTCATCCGCAGCTTCAACCACATCAAATCATGGTCTGCATAGCTTGACATATTCGAATGCATTTCCTCATGTCCCCGCTTCATCCAAAACAGGAAACTTGAATCTATAAAGTATTTCGGTCGACTTCATCTATCTTGTCTTGTCCCAAAACTCTCATAATGAAATACTTCACTTCCTATCAGCACATCTCGGATTCTCTAAGTCCCACAAGGATATCTACTCACTATATGGACATAGACAAACTCGTTAGACAATAATAACACCCTCATTAAGGGTATTTCCAATATATTCGGTAATGTTTGCATAATATAAATTCAACAAATAAACAACTTATTAAATCCATTAATATTAATCATCATCAAAATATTAATTAAATAATTGTATTATTTATACGACTAACTATCGTCTAATTCTATCAATATTATAACATTACAATAATAAATATTTATTATAGTTTTAATAAATAAAATTAAAAAATATATATAACATATTTATATAAAATAATTTTATTTATGTATGCTGGGCTCGTTAAGCTCGGCTTGTTAGACTCGTTGGGCTGGCTCGGCTAGGCTCGTTAAACTCATGGCTCGCAAGCCGGCTCGGGTTGAAAATTTTTTAAGGTTAGCTTGTTAGACTCTGTTTGTTAGGCTTGCTAGGCTTGTTAGACTCGGCTCGCTAGGCTTAGTGAGCCAGGCTTTAGAGGCTCGGCTCAGCTCGGCTTAGCTCGGCCATCTCGTTTAATAACTCTAGATGGTCTCTAATATTCAGCTTTAATCTATTGACAAGTCAAACACCTTGATACATATTCAGCTACAACCCATTTCATTCCAATCCCCCAACACTGACATTTCAAGTCATGATACATTTCTGTGCTGCCGGGATGAAAAAAAAATCTAGATTTATGGTCTTTTGCTAAGACTGCTTGCCTCAAACCAAATCACTAGAGACTGCAACTCATTTTTTGAAAAATAAAAATCCATCAAAACTAATCTCTCAATCGTCAAACTACTCACCAGCTTGAATCTTCTAGAATCTTTCTTTTAACTCAGCATCAAACTTCTGCATGTCTTTCACATGTTGCCAAAGTGTAGGGGTTGCTACTAAATTAAAAACTTGAAATGTTTGTTCATCCTCTTGGTATTGTAACTCATAATCTCCAATAGTTGAAAATCTCTTCCAATCATCCAACATGAGACAAGAAAGAGGCCCTTGAGAAGAACAATTCAAGGCATCAGTCACAACATTAGCCTTTCTAGGATGATATTTGAAAGTGAAGTCGTAGCCCTCCATATACTCCACCCATCAACTTGTTAGAGATTTAAATCACATTGTGAGAAGAGGTACTTTAAACTTTTGTAATCTACAAAAACTTCGAATTTAGAACCATACAAATAGTTGCACCAAATCTTCAAAGCAAAAATGATAGCCACAAGCTCCAAACGTGGGTTGGATAATTTTGTTCATGTGCCCCATTTTCGTTTATTCTTTTAATTTTAAAATGTTGCGTAACGGAAGACTTTTCTTAATAAAAGCATTCGAAAATGACCACAATAAAATACAACAAATAAATTTTCTTTCTTTCTTCTTTACATTTTACAAAACATTTCATAACTTAAAACAATTTACATTTTATTTTCTCTTTAGCCCATCCAACACAATATCTCACTGCATAAATCTTTCATCAACTACTTCTTACTTTCTTTCTTTAAGATGGTTACTTACATCACAAGACATAAACTATAAGTCTAACGCTCAGTAAGAGATATAATAATAATGCAATGCTTGTGCTATGCAACTTTATAAAATGTGTAGTTCTATTTCAATCTTTCTTTTCTTTTACCTTTACCTTTACTTTCACTTTCCCATCCAGACACAAGAGGTATTATTATACAAGGGAGAGTGACCCTAATGATCCACTTAGGACTCCATCTTGAACCCCATAGCTCACAACATCTATTTACGTTTATTCCATTTTTTCTATTTTTGTTTAGTTCCACCTAACCATCCAAGCATTGGAGATATAACCGTACAAGGGAGAGTGACCCTCATGATCCACTTAGGACCGCCATCTCAAACTGCATACCTCACGATGTTTATTTACATTTATTCAGTCCATTATTAGTTTTTTTTGTCAAAACATATGTGCAAAAATATTTTCGTTACTTTTCTTAAAAACAAGATGCATAAATATGAATGCGTACAATTCAATCATCCTATCACATTTCTTCATTTATCTTATCATGTTAATTATTAACAATCAACAATTTAATCATTTAAGGGATCAATACTAACTCATATATCTTCTAATATATTATTCACGTGATAGCATACAAACAATCAAATCATATTATAATATACACAACATATCAAACAATTCATATTTTCTTGTGATGTAGGCCAAAAGGTTAAAGACATACAATATCTCATACTTAGGTCCTTAGCATGATATCCTGCAAGTGTTTTTAATTATCCCCTTGATCTTTAACACCTTAAACATATCAATCTCCATATTAGCATGAGTGAATGCTAAATGTAAATTATCTATAACTTCAACTAAATCCCGTAAAACCATAAAGAAAACTCAACCTACCATGAGAGAGAACCATTTTCTTCATAACCTTGAAATCCTCCCAAAGTTTCCTCTCCTTTCACAGTCCTTAGTCTTCCCTTTTCTCTCACAGTTGTTCCTTTCTTTTTCTCTCACAGATGGAACCTTTCTCTCCACAACACCAATGTCCTCCTTATAAATATATCATATCAGCTCTTAAACATGAAGTGTCACTCCCCCCAGCATTCCAATGCTGAGTAATCACTTTTCCTCCAATTAAAATGTGACATAGAATTCTAATTTAGGCAACTCTTCACATTTCCAGTCTACTGCCACCAAAATACCAGTTGACCGCTACCTATTTTCAAAGTAATACAACATTGAATATTTCTTTTCACGAAAACCAATCCTTCTGCGATAACAAATTTACCCTGGTTCCGGTTGACCACTACTTTACTTCTGGGCAACCGCAAACCAACCCTAGAACAATAAACTACAATCTGTCCCTAATCCGATCGATTGCAAATCCAACTCTAGTCGATCGCGCGTCTACCCGAGAGCAAATCAACTTAATCCTTCATATCTAACCTCCATCTCTATTTCATCATGAATTCATCCTTAATATCCAACATCCTTTTTAACTATAATTCAACTTCTATTGCTATAACTCAATCAAATTAGTACCCAATTACCAAATACCGTAATTACATAATCTTATACTTAACATAATAAAATTTGGGGTATTACAATATGCTATCACATTATCCTGCTGCATCATAACACAACTCAAACCAACTCCTAATGCATCTATATAAATTGCAAAAATCAAACTCTCATTAGCTACTGCCAAAACTAGAGCAGTAGTTAATCTCTACTTAAGTTCATCAAAAGTTGCATGAAAATTTTCATCCCAAATAAACCTCACGTCTTTTTCTAGTCAATTCCATTAGCGGCATAACAATATAAGAAACAATTTTCACGAATCATCGATAATAACAAGCTAGACACAAGAAGCTACGCACCCTAGTAACATTTTTGGGTGGATTCCAATCTAACATGACCTCAAGGGCCCAAGGTTTCACCAACACTTTCCTTTCCAACCATTTGGAAGGTGACTCATCAATGGCCCAAATGGAAGAGCTACCAACCTAGGAAGACCAAGGGAGGACCACACATATTCTACTATGAAAAGAAGCCCAAGAAGACAAGCTTGAAGGGCAAGAGAGATCAAAGGAAGTACAGAATGGGAAAGCTTACCAAATCGGCCATGATAGAAGACAAAAAGAAGGTTGATTATTGCATAGATATGGCAATCATCCAAGTGGCAAGACTTGATGAGAAACTAGCTACCAAAAGCAACAAAACCTTGGTGCAAAAGCTAGCAAATAATAGTTAAATAATTACTTTAGAAAGTTACCTAAAAATTAGTGTAGTAATCGGCCAAGTAGTGATCGAATACCTAGTTTATCTCCTACTATGTTGTTTCCTATTCTATGGTTTGTAATAGGCTATATATAGCCACCTATTGTAAGTGTTTTAGACATTGAGATTTGAATATTAAAAGCTTATGATTATTTCAAAATAGGAGTGATTCTTTTTTAATTCTTTGGTGAGTTACATCCAAAGTTTCTTATGTGTGTTGCATCACAAGATTGTGGTTACTTATAAGTTGAGTAGCCTCTCTTCTTGGTATCCGTACTCCTACTCTTTGGAGGAAGAGTGTCCGAAGTAGTGTCCGACTTGAAAAAAGAATTTCATTGGAAAAGTCATCCATACGGGAGTGCAAGTATGACTTCTTGCTATTTCCAGCCAATCCATTTCTCTCAAGCATATTTCCAAATTCGTGATGTTTATTTCCATTATTCTTGGAGGATTTTTTCTTCATTCATCAAGGAAGTCGTGGTCCAAATTTTAGAGAGAAAGCTTCTAAATCGAAGGAGATATTGACTTCCAAAGTTGGACTTTCCATAAGGTGATTTACAACAATTTTAGGAAGTTCTTCAACCGGTCGATCACCCTCTCCTTCAACCATTCGACTACTCATCTGAGCAAGCACTTGTGGACGATTGAATCTATAATATTTTTCACGTTGCTGATCAATTGCTTTTCCATCTTTAATTTTGTGGACGATCATTTGTGGTCGTTCTACTTCATCTGGTGATCAGCCTTTTCCTTGCCTATTCAAACATACAATCGTTCAACTTGTCTTCACATGAATGACCACTCACAGGTTAATTCTTATCCTCCTTCCGCTGGTGCATCACTCTTTTTCTAATGCTTCTTGGTCATCTTGTCGCCCACTTGTTGTTCCTTGTTTGACTTTTCTTTGTACTCACTAAACTACTCAACCAAAGTAGCTTCAACTCGCTCAGCAGTAACAACCACATCTGAAAAAGAAAAAAACTCCATAACTAATAATTGATGTCAGAGCTTAGGCCTCAGATATTTCCAAAACTTTACCATCTTGTCAATTAGATCCATCTCTCTGATATACTGTAACAGCTCCATAAACTTGGCATAAGATTCCCGCATAGTAAGACTCTCTTGCTCCAAGTTGTGATAAGCACTGATCATATTCTGATGGTGACCAGCGTTACAATAGTTGTCTCTAAATACTTCATCAAACTAAATCCATGTCAACACATTTAATGGGTAATACAATTTCATAAATTTCCACCAGATTTTATCCATCTTCTCAAAATAAAAGGTTGTAAACCCAACCCAAATATTTGATCAGGATCCCAATAACAGTCAAATTCTTCTGCATCATTCTCAACCAATTTTCAGCATTTTGATGGTCAGCTCCACCAACAAACACATATGGGTTCATACATCCCAGCTGTATAAAGAAATTCATGCGACGCGTCTCAGAGTCTTAGTTTCCACTATCTGGAAAAAAATTTTGTAGCACATCCCTCATGGCTACAAGAGGATCAGTAAGCTGCGACTCAGTCATTTGCATAGTAGCCTAGGTGATGTAGGAGCACCATTTCTAGGAGTTCTTCTTGGAGGCATTTTTTTTTTGTTAAAAATATGAAAAATTTACAGGGTATGTTAGAATACATCCTTAGGCACTGTATTTGTAATCCTTGTATATTACTACACTATATATTATATTGATATCACTTTTCAAGATGGATATCTGCTCTAATATCAAAAATTCTATCACAACCCGCAAGAGACTCGAGATAGAATGGAGAACGACCCGAATCGAAAGAACCTAATTGTCTGACCCTTTTTACTTTAATTTTTAATAAGTAGCAGCAAAAGCCTTAACACATTTATTTAAAAGCCAAGACCCAATAAAAAGATGGGCTCAAATAGTATTGTAATATAAACTAAAAATAACTGTGCAGAATAAGAATGTAAAAACTAAGAGTTATAGTCATCTATAACAAAATATACCTCACAGAGTAACTCTCAAGGGAAAATTATAAAAAAATGTTGGAATAAATAAATCCCACTAAATTTAGTCTAGATTCGGCAACTAAAAGTCTTGTTGATAAAATCTTGAAAGAGTGTCATTGGGGTGAGTTGACTAAACTCAATAGGGATCAAATTTTATATTCAACAATTAATTTAGAACAATAATAAGCATACATGATCTTGTGTTCATAAATTTATATTATTGAAAACTGTATAGAAGGTATGCATTTAAAACAACTCACTATAATGTAGTATGTAATTAAAATAGATTCTTGTTGTACCAAATAAAATCTCAGTTAAATGGAGTCACTCACAAAACTCTGGGCACATCATGCTAAAGACATCACATAATAAAAGCGATGCTTGACGATCACGAAAGACACAAAAAGTCTCTGATCAGGTTTAGAGTTTTGCGCCTAGGGACACAACACATACAACTGTCTAATTACTCTAGTTAACAACAAACAAACACATCCTCTCATGGTTGAATGTGCGTATAGTAAAATAGACACCAAATGGATCGATCAAACTTGGTTAACACAATCAAGTTGATCCAGTAATTTTTATATGCATGCTTTAATAAAATGTGTACTGATGAAAAAATGACATATAATATAAAAATCCAACGAGTAATAAAATGGACATATCATTTTATGTGAGACACATTTCAAAATATTATTCATAGAAAAATTTATGCAATGTTGTTTATAAAATTAAATTTCTACCTTGAAGTGAGCTTACCACCGACCGGAAATCCATTTTTTTTTAGTCTATGATTTTTAAATAAATATCTAGTACCTATCCAAAAATAAAGTCATCAATTTTTTGAATTAAATTTTATATATTAGAATTCCCAAATTTTCACTCAAAATAATCCAAATTTAATTAGGTAGAAAATACCCAAATTTTGGCTCAAAATAGGCCCCAGACTATTGCCCAATTGTTCTGGTCTTGTAATACCTACAATTAAGCTTAGATTAAAGATAATAATAATTATGAATTATTGGAAAATTAAATTGGACAATAATATTTGTCAGACGATACTTGAAATAAGTCAGAATTGGAAATAAGTTACATGACATAAGATATGTATATTTGATATAGATACACATTAATATATTGGATAAAAGATTAAGTGAAGCATAATAGGATAAAGGAAATAAAAGGGAATTAAGAATGAAAGAATTCAAAAGGAAGAAAAAAAAAATAAAAACAAAAGAAAAGAGAAAAGGCTGGGAGAGAGGGGAAAAGGGCAACTCTTGCGGGAAGAAATTTTCTTCCTCTCGAAAATGGGAGGCGGCTGAGTGACAATGGGATGAATGAGACTCGACATTCTAAGTGGAACCATCAACTCCAAGTGACTCTGTCGGTGCATTCCAAGCAAAAGTCGATGAGTGGCGAGTGGACAAGGAACAACTCCCTTGGCTGACGGCAGCTACGAACGAACGATGGTCAATCGCGGACGACGGTAACAGCTCCAGCCGAGAAGATTCCGAGGCAAGCTGACTGAGATATGTCCTTCCTCCACTTCTCTAATTTCAGTGGGTAATGTTGAACTACCAGTTCTATTTTAATTTTGGTGATGGCTTTGTTTGGGGCTTCTGTGAAAAAATATAGAGGGAAAATGAGAGAGAGGCAAAAGGGAGAGTGAGACAGTGTGAGCTTCTGAAAGGAAGCCGAGAAAGAAAAGAGAAACTGTGAGAGGGAAAGCAACAGAGGAAAAATAGAAGAAGTGGAGGTGAAGCACTAGGGTCTCGAGTTTGCTTCTATCTTCAGGTAAGGAAAATTCTCCCATGGTTTTCTTGTGGATTTCATGAGATTACACTATAGGAGATAAAGTATTGATGGATGTTGTGTTCCCTGTTTTATTTATGTGCACTTTGGACGAAATATACTCTGCTGTGGGAAATAGATTACTGCCTCCTATTATTGTTGTCATTTTGGATTAGTGCCGTGTTCTGTGAGTTGCTCCCTGTGATTTACGATTATGTGGAATGTTATTCAGTTAAGAAATTAGGTGTGTTGTGATGTTGAGTTAACTACTGCTTGAAGTTAGGAAATGGAATTGGGAAATGGTTATTTGGTGAATTATTGGTGATGATTAAATGTTATGTGGTTTTGAATGGAAATACGTGAGTGGAAATTATTAAGTGGTTAGGTTGTATTTGAGGTTAACGAGCTGTAATTACTGATAGTATGTATTTGTTAATTTGAAGGTATTGAAATGGAAGAAGGATAACGAGTAAGTGTTGAACTGTGTTAAAACTACCTGGTAAGTTGATATTGTATGTATTTTGGTCTTTGGGGCCCTACATCGCAAGAGTTAAGAATTGTATGCTGATTGTTTATTGCTTATTAGAATATTAAGTTAATGATCATGTTTCAAGGATTGTATTTATGTTTGATGTATGTTTATTAGATTTAAATTCTTTCAATGATGTGTTTATAGATTTAAGTTAAGGATTATGATATTAAGCATGTTTTGAGACCTATATAGAGGATGTAGATACTATATGCATACAAGAGCATAACATACATCATGGTTTTTAAAATGATACGAAAATGATTTTAAGCATGATTTTGAAAAGGAAATGGAAATGGAAAGTAAATGTAAAAGAAACACAAATAGACGTTTGCGTGTGAGGTTGAGTTGGAAGCCTGGGTGGGTGCCATGGGATGGCTGCCTGAGGTGTGTGCCACGAGATGGTAGCCTTAGGTGTGTGACATGATTGGCCGCCTTGTGCATCCTTGTTAAGTTGACATCTCCAAACGCTTGTTAAGCGAAATGAAAGTCAAGTAAATGATAAAGTAAAGTCAATATGAAGTTAAGATCAATATGAACAGAAACAAAAAAGGAAACGGAAACGAAAACAGAAATGAAAATGGAAACGAAAACGAAAAGGGAAAACGAAAACAGAAAACTACATACGTGTTTTAAAAGTTGCATAGCATGAGCACATTTTATTTTGCTGAGCCGTAGGCTCATTAGTTAAGTCTTGATGATGTAGGTATACCTTCGAGATCAGGATGATGAACAGGTTAAGGAGCAGTTGATGAAGGATTTTCACACATAGATCTTGTGGCTGGCTAGGCTAAAATATTTAAAGAGAAAATGGAAATGGTTTGTAAAGGATTTTGTAAAGTGATTAAATTGTATTCTTAAATGCAATGTTTTAACTATAAAGGCTTCCACTATATTTAAAAAAGAAAAGTTTTAAATTTTACACGTTTTTAAAGTAAGGAAAATCGGGTTGCTATAGGTCTACCAGACTGCTACTCATACTTCTTGGTTCGCAGTCCACATAGGCTATGGACTGCAGGCCCCTAGTGTTGACCAACACTCGCAGACAGACGACAATTTCACACCCTAGTCATCGTCTTCCTTACTGACGTGGAGTTTTTATCTCTACCAAACCTCCCTATCTCAGCTAATCGCCAAACTGGACGAAACTGAACGAGGGTAATGTCGGGGCTCAATGTTTGTTGGTTGCATTTCTACGTCCATAGCCGACTCAATTCCCTCAATTGAATTGCTAGTTTTCATCCAATCACTCAACCAACCACAATAAAAAATCCAAACAAAGGCCACAACAGATATAAAATTAAGCTTTTAGACTACCACTGCTATCAATTTCAACTTCTACAACCTTCGATTGATGTAGTTCAGAGTTGGATGGTTTCCCTTCAATCACAGAGAAAAAGGTTTGTCTAAAAATCCAACATTATTGTCTGAAATCAAAATTATAGAAGAGGAAAATCAACTTACCTCTGTTGATTCTTTGAACACATGGGAGAAATTGTTTCCCTGATTCCTTTGTGATTTTGTCAATAGTTGAGGGTGTTGGGAAGTGGAAAACAGAGAGCAAGAGAGGGAGAGTGACTAAGAGGCAAAGGCGTCGAAGTTTTTATGCTTTGATGGGGAAAAAGAAAAAAGGGGAAAGGGAGTGATTTGAGGAAGAATTTCCTTTCCAGTCTGAAACGTTCCTGCGGACCGGGGAGGAGTCTTAAAAGAATATTTTTTTTAAATGGCAAATATTACATCGACGCTACTGTGGACATTAATGTTTATGCAGACACCTACACTACCATGAATGCTACCTCACTTAAATTGTATGCCAATCACTATCTGCCATACTCACATATCTTTCTGCAAACACACCTAATTCTGCGAATTCCACCTCACATCTACGAACATCAATCCTTTTGTGGAAATCAACACTTTCGTAGACAACAATGATTCCACGGATGCTTTTCATGCCCCAGACATCATTCCACAGACACATACAGGTCATCCCGAAAACATAACTCATGCGCAAACACATGTCCTTCCTAACCTAGGTACTCGCGGGTCACCAACACTTCTACGGATTCACCTCATACGTTGTCATCCACCCTTCTGAAACTAAGTGTCCACGAACCCATCATGTGTGTAGCCACATGTCCATCCAAAGTTACATATTTGCATACACCAATACTTTCATAGACATGCATCCTTCCTAAAATCAAGTATCCTCAGACACAAACACATCTACATACACTTGTACAACTTTTTATTACTTGAACCTTCCAATTTTTCACACCAAAATTTCTTAATCCTATAATGTGCTTAATAAAATAAATCTCATATTTTCATTAAAATATAACCCTTCACTATGCGAATATATAAATTTCTAATTGTGACGTTAATCATTTCATTTAAATTCCAAAATGGCATGTTACACATAAAATTATTTGTGAAAATTTTCCAAGTGTTACAGTTATATTAACAGAGTAAGAAAATATTCCAAGTAATTTTTGTGCGCATTTGTTATGTTTTTCATGTCGCTATTATTTTTCCTAGCAAGTGTCATGAGAGACAAGTTAGTTTTAACTCAATCAGACATGAATCAAATCCTAACAAAAAATAAAGCATTTAGATTTGGAAGGACAATGATGCCGATTCACAATAGCAATCACCATTTTGCTCAGTTAAAGCACCATTCACAATTTAAGCACAGGGATAGTGTCCCAAACAAAATGCCATGTATTCAATTTATCAGTGAAATTGAAAACTTTATCCATCAACCCCTAATTAGAAAAATCATGTGTAAACATCAACTTCAACTTAACATAATTATCACCTATTGAGTAGTAAAACATACTGTGTGAACATCTTATGAACATAAGAAAACCTTGATATTTGAGAATAATGGTTCTATATGTGCATGCAACACGCCAACACATTGGAATATGAAAGTACAACTTCTTTATGTAATTCTCAATTTAAAAAGAAAGCTTCAACTTAAAAAGCTAAATATCACTTATCCATCCAAGAGTACCCATCAAGAAAAAGAAACAAACTGTGGCACAACTACGATGAGTGTCATTGTCCTACTTTTTGAGAGAATAGAAAGGGACCATGCAATACTCATTGCCTCACAAATACAACGAGTCATCCTACGATGAGTGCCAATTGCACTAGTTGCCTATGATGTTACAGCGAGCTTTGTGTCTAACGAGCGAATGAGATTAATTGAAAAGATCATGATTGAGTATAATGAGCATAAAGACAATTTGTATGTAAAAAAAATTTATTCATTCGCAGCAAATTACATTATGTGTTAGGGGGTCTACATGCTATCATATCTCTCCCTTCCCAGAGAGCAATCTGTACCATCTCTACCATGGCAATAGTGTACATGCTATGGTAGAGAGGAGTCATTTGCCCAAAATAGACAGAAAAAGAAATACAACTGAATTACATAAAGGAAAATGACTCTATCCTAATAGTATGGACGACTATGGACAACATGTCCCGGACAAGCCTGGACTTTTACATTCTCCTCCACTTGAGTTGTTGACATCCTCGTTAATTCTTCTTCTCCTTGAACTCTTTAATCTCTTGTGCAAAGTTCTTTAAGTCTTCATCCTTCTCCCAAGTTACTTCGTCGCCCCCCAATATCTTCTATTCGACAAGGTATTCCATGTGTAGGTGGCGACTTATTTTGATGCTTTGATTTGCAAGAATTTCTTTGACTTCTTTCTTCTTCTAGTTGCTAATGGAGATATTTGATCTAGTGATGTTATCCTCATCTCATCTTCATCATCTAGATGGTATGACTTTAAGTTGCTTATTTGAATAATTGAGTGGATTTTCAACCACATAGGTAGATTGACTTTGTAAGATGCTCTCCTGATTTTTTCGATGACTTGGACTGGACCTTCATACTTCTAGACAATTTGCTTGTCTCTCTTTCCTTTAAAACAAAGTTGTTGAGGTAATAACTTAACTAACACAAGGTCTCTAGCTATGAACTACAATGGTTGTCACTTTTGGTTTGCCAACTTTTTCATGTGTTTGGAGGCACGTTCCAAATAGGCGCGAGCTATTTCAACATTTTGCTTCTATTCTTTAGAGAAGTTACATACCTTTGGACACTTTCTTGAATATGGTTGATCTATAGTGTGGGGCATAGTTGGTTAACTTCTACAGACTATCTCAAATGGACTCATTCCTATTGAAAAAATCTTCTGACAACTAAAGTAGAATTGTGCTACATCAAGCAAATTTGGCTAATTCTTCTAGTGGGTATTGATATAGTGTCGCATATATTCTTCAAGTAAGTTGTTGGAGTGTTTTGTCTGACCATCAATTTAAGGGTGATAACTAGAAGAGATATTTAGACTTGATCCATGTAACTTGAATAATTATGCCACACCTCAAAGGGGACTCGAGATAGAACTGGGGAAGACCTCGCCCAAAACAGACCGGATCGTCCAACCCTCATCTTAAATCCAAAACTTAGCAACGAAAGACTTAAAGATTTACTTTACAAAATAGACCCAAAATAAAGGTCTAAAAGTGTTATTAAAATAGTGCAAAATAACAATGTTCGAAACTGCATGGAAATAAAATAATATTAAAGCACGAACCTCACCAAAATACTATAAGTCTCTCTAGAAAAGAAGAAAAACAGCTCATACGAGGAAATCTCCAAAATCTACTCCTGGGTTGGCGATTGAGAATCACTTTGATTATTTCCTTAAAGGGAATCAAATCTAGGGTGAGTCAACTAAACTCAGTAAGGATTAAATATTATGTACAACATTTATAGTATAAAAATATGCATGCATGCCAAAAATTTATTTAAAAAACAAACTCTATATAAAGAAAGTAAAAACAAGCAATAGAACAAGTAACAAAATTAAATAACAGTGATACTCAGGCGATCGCAACAGCCAAAAAGATCTTGATCAGGTTTAGAGTTTTGCCCCTGGAGACATAGTACATACAACTGTCTCATTACTCTAGTTAACAACAGTGCATATAAAAATAAATGTAAATATAACTTAATTGAACTGAATTGAACATCAACTTAAATGTGTGCTTTGAACTTTAAACATGTTTAGTGAAAAATGTTATATAATTTACGAAACTGGCGAGTCAAATAGGCATGTCATTTAACATAAAAATGTGTTTTTCTTTAAAAAAAAAAAAAAACTATTTTAGAAAACCATGTATGTTGAACATAAAACAACCTCTATCTTGAGTTTAAGCCTACCAATACTATAACCCGACAAAAAAGGCCCAATGAAGCCCAATAATAGATAAATCCAACAATCTCCTAAGCATTGGAACCTAGTCATAATATTTTTACCAAATCCGAATTCCAACTCAAAAATTAAAACTTGAATTTCTAAGGTAGATAATAAAGACCTAAGAATGAGAGGGTTAGAAGCCCAATACGATCCAAAACAACCCTTGAAACTACTCAATAACGATTGGGTCAAAACTTGGGTAAAAAACTAAATTCGACCCAAGCATAGTGTCTGGGCCTCACTCAAAATAGCTTGGTGCACAAACCAAAATTCACCTGGGCCGCGACCTAGGATAGTTCAAGTCGTTGGCCAACCAAAGTTTCTGCCAGAACTCTGGTTCTTTCCGTTCACAACTCAACTTTAAATGCCATAATTTCTTCCAATCCAATAATGGTTTCCATAACACATAAATAATCTTTTATATATTCTACTACCAAAACCTAACAGTCCCAATTCAGCATAGAATTCCCAACAAAAAAAATCTAAAAATTCTTCTTACCTATAAGAGCTCCCCCTTTCCCTCTAGAGAAGTCTCACTAAAGATGATAACACGACGTTGATGTCAATCTTTCGATACCCAAAAATAAATTTCCCATAAGATATAGATTCACCAAAAGAGAACAAAAATCTATAAAACTGTATCTAACCTGACAATAAATGGAAACAACAAAACTAGAAAAACAAATCCCTCCCCCTATCAAGCTAGACTTGTTGACGTCGACCTTCCAACGTCGACACCCAACCTTTAATCCTAAAAAAATTGATTATGTTCATCAGACATCAATTCACCAAGGAGAAAATAGAGAAAGGAATCAAAGTAATTGAAACTTACCTTGGATGTATGATGAATGGAATAACCAAAATTTTTTGAAGAAAACTCTCCCTTTTCTTCTTCTCGGACTTAGCCTACCAGGAGAATAATAGAGAGACGAGTGGGGAGTGGGAGAAATAGTGGAACCCTCACCCCTGATCTCGTCAACAAACCCCCAGATAAAGGGGGTTTAAAAATCTTTAAAATGTCATTTATTTATTAATTATTATTATTATTTATTAAAAAACTATCGAATTTTACAAATTCCACCTAGAAGTATCTGGTAAATCTGGTATCTCTATCACTGATAAAACTCTAAGGTATCCGTTATAACTTGACAATATTTTTAAAGAAGAGTTGCATCTTTGTTTCTGAATAACAATATTTTGGAGTGACAATGAACATAGCATACTTAGAGAAGTTGTCAACGATCACTAACATTACTTCAAAGTCATGTGTAGATGGCAAGTTTGAGATGAAGTTTAGGGATATGCTCTCCCAAGGTATTGTGGGCATCGGTAGTGGTTCTAGTAGACCTGCTACTTTGTCTCTTTCAACCTTATCTTGTTGACATACCAAAAAGGTTTTGGTATATTGCATCACATTGTCCTTCATTTGAGGCTAATAGTATACTCTCTTTAGTAGAGCATAAGTCTACTACGATCTTGCATGATCAACCCATAAGGTGTTATGGTATTCTCGTAGTAGAGTTCGTCATAGATCATTACTCCAGGGTATATAAAAGCAACTTCCTTTGGTTAACAATAGGTTTTCTTCAATCTAAAATTGATGATTTCTTTTCTTTTACAAGTTACATGACAGCCTAAGTAGCAAGGTTACCCTGCAAACTATATTTAATGTGATCTCTCATAGACTTGCTAACTCTGCTTACTTGAAGTTGAGCATCATCTATCCTATTGGATTGTACTAACTTGTGTTTAAAATGGAAGTCAAACTCTGAAATAAGTTCATGTCAGTGCTCCTACTTGGTAGTAAGATTTGACTACTCAAAGAAATGTCAATTTGGGCTATTGTCAGTCTTTACTACAAATTTGGATCCAAGCAAATGTTCTTTCCATACACAAAGACAGTGTACCACAACCAATATTTCTTTTTCTAAGGCTATGTACTTCCTTTCGGATTCCTACAACTTGCGAATGTCATATGCGAAAGGAAGACCATTATGTAGTAAGATCCCTTCTAGTGCAAAGGTAGATGAATTAGTCTCCACTTCAAATGACATAGTAACATAGGTTAAAGCTAGGACTAGACTTGGTATCATGGCTTTCCTTCAAATCAGTGAAAGCTTTCTGGCATTCTTGATTCCACTCGTAGGAGAATATTTTATTTAAAAGTTCAGTGAAAGATGTAGCCCTCTTAGAGAATCCTTTCACAATAATTTGCAAGCCCTAGAAAAAAACACAGTTAAGTGATTGAAGAGGGAATTCTCCAATCTCTAATTGTCTTGACCTTATCAATGTCCATGTGAAGACACTCTTGCTCAATGATGAGACCAAGGAATCCAAATGTTTTTATGAGCGAATGAGTATTTTTCTTTCTTCATATATGGTTGACTTTCTTTCAGATTCTCAAGGACTAGGAAAAGATGAATTTTATGTTTTTCCAAAATTTCACTGTAGACCACAATGTCATCAAAATAAACTACAACAAACTTGTCAAGGTATTCGTAGAATACTTGATTTATGAGAGTGCAAAATATTACAGGAGCATTTGTCAATCTGAATGACATCACCAAGAATTCAAAAGCTTCATATCTAGTCACATAAGTCGGTTTTAGTTCATCACCCTCATCAATTCTAACCTGATAATAACCTAACCGCAAGTCAAGTTTCATGAAATACTTGACTTTATACTTCTGATTAAAGAGATATATAATGAGTGGGATTGGATACTTGTTACATACAGTGATTTTTTTTAGTGCTTGATAATCAATATACAATCTTAAGCTACCATCCTTTTTATTCTAGAACAATATAGATGCTCTAAATGGTGCTTTTGATGGTCTAATGAATCCTACTTCAAGTAATTCACTCAGTTGTTTTCTTAACTTTACAAGTTCTTGTGGGGCCATTTTGCAAAGGGTTTAGTCTCAGGGATCAATTCAATTTGGTGATCAATGTCTCTATGTGGAAGCAATTGCTTTGGTAAAAAATTTAGGTATAGTGTCTCGGTACTTCTATAATTTTTGGTGGTGCTACTTCTCTTTTTTCTTTATCAGTGACTGATGAGACAATGATATAGGGTAGATCTTGGTGTTTTAGCCCTTTTTGAAATTGAATCGCATAGATCATCTTTATGTTGTTGGTATTTGGTTGTTTAAGGATTGTAGGGACATATTTTGAATTGTTTCATATAATCAACAAACCTTTTGTAACACCCCGTTGTCGTTTTTCTCGTTCTTTCAATGTAATCAATTTGTAATAATTAATGTAGTTCATTTTTAGGACATATAGGTGTTATTTTATGACATATTAACTGTGGATTATATTACAGGATAAAAATTTAAGATAAGAAAAATTGGAGAAAAACTGTCCAGGGTCACTTCGGCCGACTGCGAACGCATGGGGATGAGACTTCTGCATCCGCAAACCACTTGGGACGAAGGTTAGGATGAGTCCTCGCATCCTGAAGCTGGCCCTGTGTTTGCAGACGAGTACGGAAGAATGCAGACAAGATGAAGACGCATCTGATTTGAATATGTCCGAATTTTGGAAACATTCAGATGAGACACAGACGAGTGCGGACGATATTGGGAAGCATCCAATTTAGATCTGAACAAAATCTGGATGCATTCGGATGCATGCAGACGATGTATGCGGACGAGAATTGGCATCTGAATGTCCATGTCGGACGAATCTCATAGAGGATAAGGACGCATTTTCTTGTCCTCAACTTCAATTTTGTCCTGCACAGTGTCATTTCGAACGTATACAGACGACGTGCGGATGTAAACTGGCGTCCAAAAGTCTCCAGTTCTGCGAGTTTTAAAAATTTAAACAACAGATTTTTAGGGAGAAAAATCAGATCTTTGGCCACGAGTCGACCCTAGAAGATGTAAAATCCTCCTTTCAGCGATTCACGTCGCACCATTTTCGATCCTCACTCTCTTCTGATTGGTACCCATCAAATTCTACAGGTTACACTTTATCCTATTTAAACTCTGTTGGGGCTCCCTTCGGGCGACAGAGACATCAATTATCTTCATTTTCTCCAGTTGATCCTTCTAGCGTGAGAGAGAAAGTGAGTGAAAGGGAGAAAAGAGGAGTGAATAATCGAGTACCTCTGAAGGGTAGTGGGATTCCAGATTCTGTTATTGCTGTCCTTGTTTGTTTTCTTCATTTTAGGTAAGGAATTTGGTGTGTCGTGGCCATGTGAAGGCCTTACACCACAAGTGTGTGTGTGAGAAGTATGTCAAACTGCTGAATTGTTAGATGATCAATTTTTATAGAAAATTCCCTGCTATGTTGGATTTATTATCACGATTATTCTGCACATAACACTTGACTAATTTCTATAGTTTTCTTGGTTTTTATTCTTACCATAACTTCTTTTAAGAATTGTAATTCAATGTTTTATAAAAAGGGATTGAATACTGAATTGTGATGATATGGATGATTGGTTTTAAAGGGGAGTGCTATGCATGGATGATTGGTTTCTGAATGACAATTTTTTTTAGTATTACTTATTAGAATAGTAGATATAAATATTGATTTTTCGGTTCTAGACTGTCAGTAATACATCTTTGGCTTAACTTTCAGTCTTCAATTTGTTGTTCATCAATCAGGTTTCCGTAGATAATTATTCAGCATGTGTAGATTAATTCCTGAAATTAATTCAAGTAGGTGTAATTAAATAACTTGTTGAATATTTCCCTCATGATCGTTGTTCTATAATCTGAAGAATAAAGCATGTTGTGTACTGGTTCCTACTTGTATAAATCCGATGAACATGTCAAGAATAGTATATAAATTAATTAAAACATGTTAACTGTACTTAAACTCAAGTATGTTTTACTATGTATTAAATGTCCATCTAGCATGTTAAACTGATCTTTGATGGGATTACATATAAGCATGTTGGTTACTAGTTGTTTACAATTTATTAGCATGTTTTCTAATTACATCTGATCTCTAGACTCGTTATGCATGTTGTTGTTCTTTAATTATCATGCATGACCACTTAATTAGCCATTACCAAGTAGGTTTTAGTTCGTTGTTAAATACAAGTTTCTGTTCAATTATTAGATAGTATTAAAAGACATGCCAAGTATGTTTGAATAACTTGTTGTTAAATTTTATTTCTATTGTTATTCCCATATAGGTATATTAATCAAGTATGTTATCCATTCATTATTATTGTCCTCTTTGAAAAATCCTAATTATAATTGTTCATTTTTAATGCTGCTATTACAGTTCATCAACTGTAATTCTTTCAAGTATTCGTATTTGCTGTTCATTTTCGTTGCTTTTATTTTATTTTATTTTATTAATATATCTTATACATCATGTTAATAGAAACAACTAGGGAGTGCAATTTTTGATGGTACTCACATGCATGAGTGAGCAAATTGTAATGAACGATGCTATGAACGAATGATGTAATGGGAAGTTGAAGGGCGGATAGGTAGTTCGGATCTAGCCCACATAGGGTTAGAAGCTGATCAAATTATTTCATCACATACGTGTTCCTTCAATTTTCAACTCGATGTACGAGTAATGAATGAATGAAAGAAACGTAATGAAAGATTAGTTTGGGGCCGACCCATTCTAAGTAAACTAAAGAGAGGCATGACATATGCATATTCCATTTTCTTACTAAGTCTTTTAGACTTACATATTACTTGTGGTGTAGGTAATGAAATGATAACACCTAGAGTGGAAGAGGATGCATTTCCCGTGGAGCCTGAAGTGTATCCAAATGAATCATGACCTGAGTAGATGAATGGCTTAATAAGGAAATAAAAGTTTTTGTTTAATTTTGTAAGGATTTAATAATGGGTAACGTTTGCATAAACTTGATTTCGATGTTATTTCACATACTTTGGTTGCACTTTAAATTTATTTAAATTTTTAGAAATTATTTCCGGTTACTCTGATTTTATTTCCAATATTAAATTTTACTCTCATTTCGATATTTGAAAAGTTATTAGTTTAAGTATGTAAAAAGGAAAAAGAAAAATTTTACCAAAAATTTAAAAGAAAATATATAAGAAAGAATGGAATTTGACGCGGGGCGTCACACCTTTGGCTGAGAGGATGAAGATGACTTTATGTTCCATCAAGAATACCATTCCTAGGATAGTATCAAAGTCATCCATCTGTGCCACAACAAAATCAATCAACCATATCCATGACCTGAATTTCAGTTGAGCTTTTCTTACAACCCTAATTACTAGCATTGTTTTTGTAGTGCCTATCTTTATCTTGTTGGCATTCTTTTCAAGCTTTAAGCCTAGACAGTGAGTTTCCTTATCTGTAATGAAATCATGAGTGCCCCTCGAGTCTATCGTAGTACTTTTAGCGACCTTATTATTGACAAAGAACTCTACATACATGAGACCTTTATCAGAGGTCTTTTTCAGCTCTTCCATTTGTTGTTGAACTGCTAATAAGTAATTCATTATCCTTACTTTGAAAACTTTTGTGGGCTCTTATTCGGCAACTCCTTTATCTAGGATGTCATTACGAATTGAACCTTGTAGGGCTGTTATTACTGACTTATGTGGTCATTCAACAACTTGATGAGGTCTTTAGCATAAAAAACAAGACATATGTCTATTCATTGGATTGTCTCTTGGCCCATCCTTAGAACATATGTCTTCCTTTCAATAGTGCCTACATTCGATTTATGAAACTTTGTATTATTTGAGTTGTTGGGTGGGTTTTACTTCTAGCTAGGACTCTCACTAGAGTAATCAAATAACTATTCTATTGCATCAAGGACACTTGCGAGACTCTACGCTCTCTGTTCATATAGTTTTGTCCTAACCTATGGTTTTAGCCATTTGATAAAAGTGAAGATCTTCTTTTTTAGTACATGTCTCGTATATTAAGCACGAGGTCTGAAAACTGTTTAACATATTCAGGAATACTACCAGTCTGCTTTAGTTCTCGAAGTAACCAATAAGAATTGAATATAACATTTTCAAGAAAGAACTAATCCTTTAGTTGTATCTTGAGATCGTCCCATGTATCAAGCATACAATCACCATTACAGATGTCATTGTATTTTAATCTCTACCAGAGTTTTGAATCCCAAGTAAAAGATACATTGTGGCCATGATCACCTTTGATTCTTCATTAGTTCTAGTTGCCTTGAAACATTATTCCATATCAAAAATGAAATTTCAATTTTCTTAGCGTTGCGGGCTCCCCCAAAGAATTTTGACTCTAGGATGTTCTCCCTGTAAAATTGGGTTGCACATGGAGCTTGAGCTTGACTTTCTATAGCTATCATAAAGAGGTTAAATTTGATTTTTATCTCAGCAATCTCATCTTTAAGGGAATCAAACATTGCTTTGAAATCTTCATTCAAGTAGGTCACAACTCCTGACAATCGGGTATGAACTTGGTCAATCTCGTTGACATGCTTCAAGACCTTGATTATAGCACTGTGGAGCTCTCTTCAGTGTCTACTCTAATCCCTTCTCTTGTCGAGATTTGAGGTTCTCCTCCCAATCCATCAGCTCTCAGACCGAGATGGTATCTATTTTGTTATGTATAGTAGCAATCTCAACAGGAAATTTAAACATTTCCTTCATTCATTCCTCTAGAAATCGAATGTTATCTTGAATTTCTTGTAGATTTCTTATCTCTTCTTCCATCTCGACTAAGCACTCGAGCTGGTCTTGCAATGAATTCTTTTTCTTCGATGATATCTTTCTAGGCATGATTTCTTGTTGTTAGAGCCAACTTGGCTTTGATATCAACTATCACTGTCTTACTTTTTGAAGGACCAGAAAGCAATTGTTATGGCACATGTTGCCTCACAAATACAACGAGCTAACCTATAATGTGGACCAATGACATCAATTGCCCACAACATTAGAGAGGGTTTTGTGTCTAACAAGCAACTAATGAGCAAGTGAGATTAATTGAAAAAAGCGTCAGTGAGCATAAAGAGAGTTTGTAAAATATTTTTCATTCATTGGCTATAAATTGCATCAGTTGGTAGGGGGTCTACAAGTTATCATATCTCTCCCCACTAAAGAGCGATTTGCATCTTCACCATGGCAGTAGTATATATGTTATGGTGGCGAGGAGTTAGTTGCCCAAAATAGAAAGAAAAAGAAATACAATTAAACTACATAAAGAAAAATAGCTCTACCATAACATTATGGGTGGTCGTGGACAATATGTCCTGGATAAGCCCGGACTCTTACACTGAGTAATAAAATAGATGTTGTGAAATTTCACATTCTTGCTTATATTACAATTTTTTGGAATCTAAAGTCTTCAATACTCAAATAAACTCTAATTATTGTAACATTAGCAACTATTGTCATCACATAAAAATAAATTTTCATAGCAAATGAGACTTACTTGACAATTACATTCGCGAGAGTACCAGGGTTCTAAAAGAAGGTGAGAAGAGGAGGCCTACTTTTGGTCGATTTATGCCACTAAATTGAAAGAATAGAGATATGGGTGAGGCTGTCTGTGTTCATGCAGAGAGAGTGTCGAGGAGGAGGTGCTTAGGGTATGAAACAAAATAAGTTTTCCCCTTTTAAACTCTGAATAACAATGCTAAAAAGGAGTGGTATAGTGCTCATTCTCCGTTTGAAATTTTTAAAAGAGTGCTATAGCACTCCAACGAGCATAGTGGCATTGAATTTTTGTGTGAAATTATTGAATGGGCATTATAGTACTTGTTTATCTTTTCATAATCTATACACGTTCATAAAATTGTTACTATTTGTGTTTGAATGGGGGTTCATTATTTGCTTTGATCACCACTGTCATATAGAATGTTCATTTAGAGCTTTTTCAAAACCTTGAATTTTAAAAATTAGCTATCCATTTTCACTTTCTGAAACCTTTGAGGAAATGATTTTGGTGCGTCATAAAATGAAGAATCTTTAGTTTTAGCCTTCTACTTTCTTTGCCTTCAACTTCTTTACCTTCATTGATAAGTTAATGAGGTACCTTGGTATCTTAACAAATTCAAACCACTTTTTCCACTTTCTTTGCCTTAGAATGTTTCGTACCATCCCTCTTTGGATAAGTCTCGAAGTAATTAGATAAAGATCCTTGCAGTACATTATTTATTAAATGGTCAGTTGATCCATTTGGATTTCCAAATTTTTTATTAAGGCATATTGATTGTAACACCCTGATTTTTGTACAATTTAAAATATGTAATTTTGAAAGACTTTTTCTTTTTAAAATACAGCGGAAGACTTTGCAGCTTAAAACAAATACTGTAAATAAAATTCTTTTCTTTAAACTAAACGAAATAAAAGAAATGCATAATTAAATTCTTTTCTTTTACAATTTAGATACTTCACAAAATCATTTACAAACCATTTTTCCTTTAACCCTTTAGCCTAGCTAGCTACCAAGTCCACAAAGTACAAATGCTCCTATCCTTGATGCCACGCGCACCTACATCACAAGACTTAAACTATGAGCCTAATGCACAGTAAAAAGTGAAATGCATAATGAACATGATATGCGCGTTTATAAAATATTTTCCTTTCTTTTCTTTACGTCTACATGCTTATGAAAATTGTGATGAACTTCTATTTTTAATGAACTTGAACTATAACAGTGAACTTTTTCTGTATCGGTGAACTTGAGCCCTGGCGATGAACTTGTACTATACTGGTGAACTTGAACCAGCTTGGAGAACTTATACCGCAACTGTGAACTTGTATCATGATGGTGAACTTATTCCATCATGATAAGCTTATACCTTTTCATTTCTTTTCTATATCTCGGGAGTGAGTGGTGAACTTTAATCCAACTCAAACCATTCTCTTTTTCTTTATATAGATTTTTATGCAAATAAAATTGTTTTATTTTCTTTTAAATTGTGATGCATGAACATGTATGAATGCACACATTTCTAACACTTCATTAAACATATAAATTCCTTTACCTTTGCTAAGTACAACATCTACCACTCATTCTTAATAGTAACCTCAAACAACACATCAAGTAACACATCCTTAACAACAATGGAATCACAACCTACATCTAACAAATTCAAGCATCAACAAATAACATCAATCTCCAAGATTTAACATGATCAACACATAGCAATTATCAAATCTAATAACAAAGTATATTCTTTAAAATAGCCATCTACATTAAATTACCATTCACACAAATAGGCAGGCAACAATCCTTAATCATCAACAATAGCAAAAAAATATATCTCCAATAATAATATGATCACAACCTAACATAACAACATAGAATCAGCCATGACTTATCCTCAACGTTAACATGATTATCATTTTTATTACCATGCACCCAGCACTTATCTTCAACGTTAACATGATCATCATTTTTATTCTATTATTTATTAACACCACAACAATGTCAAGAGTACTTCTAGAATTTAACAGCAACATCAACAGAGCCTCATCAGGACCTATCCTCATTTCACAGAACACTAACAGTGTTTAATTTCTATCATTTACGATCATAAACATGTTCTTAATAAACTCCAAACTTTAACTTCTATCAAAGAGCACTTCCATAACAATAATCAAGGACAATAAGTCTCTACAGCATAACATATTCCTTTCCTTAAAGTTTATTATGCATGAATATCAACGATTCTTGATCAACATAAATAACATGATATGAGGTATATAGGCAACCATCAACAACAAAGCATAGCGGTGAGTAGATTATCAAAGCATTAAAAAACAACCAAAACCTCCTACTTACCCGGAAGGGAAGGCATAAACAAACTTCTTACCTTGCTCTATGAAGAAGATGAAGACATTACAAAAATCCTCCTCAAGACTTCCTCTCTGCTCTCTCACGGACTTCTCACAGAACTCCTTCCCCTCCAGAAAACTCCTTTGAAGGAAAAGAAGCAACAGTATTCTCCTCTTCTTTTCTCTCTCTTTCTATCGCGAGCTCTCTCTCTCTCTCTCTCAGACTTCTTCCTTCTTTTCTCTCTAACCTGCAGTAGCCTCTTCTTCTCTCTCTTTCTCTTGTAAGCTCTCTCTCTCTCCCTCCTTCTCTCTCAGACTTCTTTTAGTCCTTATATTTCAATTGAAAAACATCTTCTCCAGCATCCATCTGGAGTTGGAGGGATAGGTGGACGCATGCATGGCATCCATGAAGCTCCAACCTCAAAACCCACCAATCGGAATATCACAGCATTGATAGATTCAAGCGACGATCTATATTCCCAGTCAATCAAAATTTTCCTATGATCTACCAAAAAAACAGCTTCTAGAGGATTTTCAGAAAAGCCGGTCGATCACCTTCAATGGACGATCAATCGTAAATCCATAATTTTCACTATTCTAAAAATTACTGATCAATCACCAACTTAGTGGATGTTCGACCGCTCAGCATTTCGCTCACCACTATAATATTTGCGGTCGACCACCCTTCTACCCATGATCGACCATTCCAACTTGCTAGACGCTGTATAAAATTGCTTTGGAGTTAGTCGATCATCTCCCTCCCCGTGATCGATTGCAACTCCTCATTTTTCACTTTGCTAAATATTGTGCAGAAGGAGATCGACCGCAACATCTCCTGACGATCAACCACCCCTTACCACTTCATTAATTTAACACTTTTCTTTGCTAATTTAACAATCTTCTAAACCATAATCCACCAAATACTAATTAAATACTATAATCTCCAATCACAACTCTATTTATCCTCAAATATTAACATTGTCTCCTTAGGCTTAATATAACCAAAAATTCAGGGTATTACATTGACTTTGTAAATAAGTTCTCTTTTCGTTCATAAACTTATGGGTGTTGGATGCCATCCGAGCCAACAATTTTAGCAAGTTGGGCTTCTTTCCTTATGGTGTTGCCCATGGTATAAATCTAGGTGGAGACATTGACTTTGAAGATGATGCATTTTCTTTATTATTACTTCACGAAGAATTAGGGTGATTTCTCCATACATGATTGTAAAAGTTTGAGTTAGTATTATTCTGTAGCTTGTTCAAGTTGCTCACATGTTGAACAAATTCTAAACTCATTGAACATTGATTGGCAACAAGACTTTCTACACAAATCTCACAAGGCATGATAATGTTTTGAATTGAATTCATCTCCAAATTATCAAACTTCTTAGATAACATTGCCACTTGAACTGTCATAGCTATTATTGCATAGACTTCATAAATCTCGACCACTTTTTATGTGATGACCTTTCTCTTGGCCACTAATAATTATTTGTTGTCATGTTTTCTAACAATTCATGTACTACATCTATAGATTTAGCCATAATATCACCGCCAACACTACATCAATATTAGTCTAGAGATTTCCATCTAATCCATTATAAAAATGTTTGGACTTGGAGTCATTTTGGCAACCCATGGTAATGACATCTTTATAGTAAATCATTAAATCTTTCTCATGCTTCATAAAGTGACTCAGAATCATATGAATAAAAGAAGTAATTTCATTCCTCATTCTTAACAGTCTTAGTCGGAGGAAAATATTTTGCAAGTGATATATGTGCTAGATCCTGCCATGTAGTGATGGAGCCAAGCGAAAGTAAAATCAACCAACAATTCACCTTATCTCTGAGTGAGAAAGGAAATAATACTAGATGAGACCCCGTTGAATTTTAACGTGTAATAAATCTCTAACAAGTTAGATAAATGAGCGTTTAGATCATCATTCGATAACTTAGCAAATTCCACTAAAGTTTTAATCATTTGAATGATTGCTAGCTATAATTCAAAATTTTAGCTCAGATTGGTGGCTTGATGATACTAGTTTGGAGATATCTACTTGAGGTACTGCATAATGCTGTTGCACATTGTTGAAATAAAGCTTACCTTCTTGCTTTCTATTCCTTTTGCACGTTCTCTTGATTTCACATACAATTTTCCAACAACGACGTTAAAAATTTTGTTGGTGACTTTACAACGCAAGTGCACGTATCACCTTAAATAATATAGTGAAAATAGAATATCGTACCCATGAAAAATTGTTACAAATAAATTTCTAATTACCCTTATTATCTTACATCAATTTTATTTAAATTCCAAAATTATGATTAATGGTAATATAAGGAACTAATAAAATGAGGAAGGAAACATAAAAGTAATTACTCGATGAAATAAGATTGTATTTCTCAAAGTTCACTTCATTAAATTATCTAAAATTTTCAATTAATTGAACCTCGTGAGTTTGTTAATCAAGAAACCTTAAATATCTAAAAATTTCTTTTGATGATCAATTAGAAATACCATTATAATTTACTTCACGATATTCTTATGAGAATAAAAATTATAACGATTTATTAAGTTCAAGTTTTTAATTAGATTGGATGTCGAGTTCAAATTGCAATTCTATAAACAAGTTTAGTTCATGATAGAATGAAAAACAACAATTGAAAAGATAGCATGGATAATCCTATGGAAAATATAAACAAAAATAAAGAGTAAAGATTGAGATACAGAACTCAGTTAATGCTCTCCGTCTCAATATTCATTGTAGTTTTCATGAGTTCTGTCAAAGGAGGAATGTGAAAATCCCATATTTTCAGTCATGCTGATTTATAAGTGCTTTGGCACTGTGCAATTCTACATGGAGCACTATTGTCCTCTAGGGTAGCATTGTAATGCTCCTAAAAATTCTGCATAGGCCCAACAATGCTCTAAATGGTTTGCTGTAGCGTTGAGTCTTGGGTTGCTCTTTCCTTTTATGAGGATGCTATAATGCTTTACACGGACAACATAGCACTTAAACTTGTTGAATTTTACACACATCCATGAAGCATCAATGAATGAAAATCAAAAGAAAAAAGAAGTGGACCTTCGTTGTAATGAAAAGCAGGCTTGGAAAATCAAGCTTGCAATCACACCAAATTTTAATCTTCGCCACTTAAGGATTTTTTGCTGATATTTATTGGAGATATATTAAAAAGGATAAAATACAACGTCTTGATTTTCTAACTTCATGGTCCCTTTTGCTCACTCTCTAGACTAAAGGAAATAACTTGTCCAAAATAAATATCAGTTTGCCCATAAACTCTAGAAGCAAAACTATATTGGGATATTAACAAAAAAGACTCGAAACTTTATGATCAGCTACAAGCCCAACCTTAAACTAAATTCGCTAACAACTAAAATCTTGAACTATGACAAATAAACGAATCAAACCTCGCAATTACGTTTTTCATTAAAAGACGTCTTTCAGTTGTCCATCAGCGTTGAAGGAGGTCCAAGGATCAATCTTGGATGTGAACGGGTTTGTGGTCGACGTGATCTTGCTGTTAGGAAAATTAGGCTTTATTTATCTTATGTTGTATGAATATATTAGTCTTTTTACTTTACCCTATTTTGCTATCTATTTTTTCATTAAAGGTTGTATATTAACTCCCTCTACTTTTCAAGATATGAAACCTTAGCATCTATTTGTCTCTCTCTCTCTCTCTCTCTCTCTCTCTCTCTTTCTCTTTGTTTCTTTGATGATTTGCATAATTTCTTGAAACACTTTTGAATAGTTTTCATGCTATCAGAGCTTAATTCATTCCACAGCTTCCGCAGATCCAACTTGCCTCAGCCGAATCATCTTTCTTTTGATTTTGTCTCTTGATCGATTGGTAATTTGTCTTTCTATTTTTAATTTATTTTGTGTAAGAGACAGTTACTATTGCAATGGCCAGTGAAAAAGACGATTCTCTTCAGTTTATTAGTGTGCAATTGAATGAGCAGTTTCAAAAGTTTCTTGCCTCGCAGCCACAAGTCTTGTCAGCCCCTTCTAACATAGGTTTACCCTCTAGTAGCAAATCAGGTATGTCCTCTCATATATGGGTCCCTGATTCTGGAGCTTCACATCATATGTCACCTGATTTCAATTATTTTGTATCTGTAAATTCTGCTCCTTATGTGTCTGTAATGACTACTGATGGTACTCCCATGCCATTAACAGGTGTTGGTTCAGTTTATAAGCCTAACTTGTCTCTTTCATATGTGTATCATATTCCTAATCTTACTTTGAATCTTGTCCCTGTTGGTCAATTTTATGATTATGGTTTCTTAGTTTCCTTTACTTCTTCTTTTTGTTATGTGCAGGATCCATTTTCCAAGAAGCTGATTGGGACAAGCCATAGGCAGAGGGGACTACACATCTTAGATGAGCTGAGAGTTCCCGATGTTGCAGCTTCTAGTATTGATTTGTCATCTTTTTGTTTGAGTTCTTCTTCTTCTAACTTTTACTTATGGCATTCTCGTCTTGGACATATTTCTACTTCTCGTTTAAAGTACTTGGTCTCTACGGGAGCTTTAGAAAAATTACAAACTCATGATCTTCCAGACTGTTGTGGTTGCAAATTGGCTAAATTTTCTGCTTTGCCTTTTCATAAAAGTGTTTCTGTTTCTCATGCACCATTTGATTTAATTCATTCTGATGTGTGGGGACCTGCACCTATTCCCACAAAGGGAGGATCACGATACTATGTATCTTTCATTGATGATTGTACTCGTTATTATTGGGTTTATCTTATGAAACACCGTTTTGACTTTTTGGAAATTTATCATCTATTTCGTGCTTTTGTCAAAACCCAACATATGTCGTTATCAAATGTTTTCGATGTGACTTGAGTGGTGAATATACCTCTAATAGATTTTCTCATTTGCTTGCTTCAAATGAGACTTTCCATCAAACCTCTTGTACCGACACCCCCCAACAAAATGGTGTTGCGAAAAAAAACATAGACATATTGTTGAAACTGCACGTTCCCTCTTGTTATCTGCTTATGTTCCTAGTGAATTTTGGGGAGAAGCAATTCTTACTGCTATGCATTTAATCAATAGAATTCCATCTTCCATCACTTTAGGTTTGTCACCCTTTGAAAAATTATTTGGTCATGCTCCTGATTACTCTACCTTGAGGGTTTTTGGTTCCACTTGTTTTGTTCTTTCACCTCATGTTGAACGTAGCAAACTTTCTTCTCGTTCTGCCCTTTGTGTTTTTATTGGTTATGGTGAGGGTAAAAAAGGATACCGATATTATAATCATGTTAGTCAAAAACTTTATATTTCTCGTCATGTTGTGTTTCTTGAACATATTCCATTCTATTCTATTCCCTTTGACTCTTCAATTCTTCAAAAGTCTGATCTCACTTGTATTGATCCATTTGGTACTGACTCAAATGATTTCCCACCTCCTTCTAATGATAATTCTTGCAGGGTTGATACTTCTAACTCTACAGATATTGGTTCTCAGCTTATTGATGTTCCCTCTATTCCTACTACTTCCCAAGATGCTCCTATGGTAGTGGATCCTCTTCCTCGTTATCCTCAACAAACTCGTAAGTCCACTCAATTACCTGATTTTGTTTACTCTACTTATTCAGCTTCATTTTTTTTTCCTTTTTGACTACTATTGACCAAATCTTAAAACTCTCTTCCTATAGAGAGGCTGTTCTTGATCCCTTGTGGCAACAGGCAATGACTGAAGAACTCTCTGCTCTATACAAGATGGGTACTTGAGATATTGTTCCCCTTCCTTTGGGGAAGACTCCAATTGGTTCTCGTTGGGTGTACAAGATCAAAACTAAATCAGACGGGTCCGTTGAGCGATATAAAGCTCGCTTGGTTGCTAAAGGATTTTCTCAGCAATATGGTATGGATTATGAAGAGACTTTTGCCCCAGTGTCTAAGCATGTTACTATTCGTACTCTCATTGCAGTTGCTTCTGCTCGTCAATGGCCTATCTATCAAATGGATGTTAAAAATTCATTTTTAAATGGGGATCTACAAGAAGAAGTCTGTATGATTCCTCCACCCGATGTTGCTTATCATCCTGGTAAAGTTTGCAAACTAAAGAAAGCTCTATATGTGTAACAACACGGATTTTCATAAATCCTTTAAAATGCATGAAAATTTTTTTTTGAAATTTTCTTTTTAAAACAAAACGTATCAGAGTGCGTCTAACTGGATCGCTACTAGCTCTTTCGTAAAACTCGTTATAAAAATCCAGTTAATAAAACTATGCGGAAGTGTAAATAAAATCATCGTTTTGTAAAACATAGTGGAAGCATTAATCATTTGAATGAAAGGACTATCCAATTTAAATACATTTTAAATAAAAACGTATGTCAGTTATAACTTAGAAAACTTAGTTAAATCTCTACTGATTATTCTTTACCCTCATTATGCCTGGCCAGCCACGATCTCCCTCGCACGTGCAAATCCATCATCTTTTCTTACTATTGTTTGTTCTTTATCTTTCGCTACTCCTAGTCCATGCATTCATCATAGTGTATTAGTACCTACATCTACACTACAAGCAACTGTAAGCCCGAAGGCTTAGTAAGGAAAAAGGGAAATGCATATGAAATGTCACTCTTTAGTCCATTTGGAATGGGGGCCACCCAAACCAATCCTTCCATTAGGCATTTACCATTTTATTACTTTACTTTCAGTTATCCGTTCGTTACTCGTACGTCGAGCTGGAGATTGGAAGAATCGGTGGCGGTGGGTAGATCTTTGTCGGCTTCAACCACCTAGAGTAGACACTCTCGCAATCCTGACAAGGGAAAGGTAACGTTCTTCCTTTTAAATCCTGTCTACCTGGCTGATCCATACTTACCCAACCATCTCCCAACTCCCTTATTCTTTTCTTTGTATCTATGTCGGACTAATCCCTGGACCACAGAGGCCTTTATTATCTTACTGTTTTACTCATTTTCATCATTTATCCTCACTCATGCATGTGTGCGTACCACCCCGTGGCACTCCCTATTAGTCTCTATTGACATGATGTATGAACATACATTCTCATCCTAACATGATGCTTCACAATAATATAAGATTCATAGAAACGGAAGTGCACATAACATAAAAGTAAAGCAGTAACCGTAATTGAAAGTATATATAGGGAAAGTAAAGCACATAATAGAAAACAATCATGATATTAACTTGTAAACAGCAAAGCTCAGAAGGAGAATTCAAGACAAACTATCATATCCTAATTCTTTCCTAGTCATTTTACATGCGTCCTACATTCATCGTTCTAGGTGATTATTCTAGTTTATTATCCGAGGTATGTTACTTGCTTTTATCCAATTCTTGTTTACATGCTCGATCTAGTTAATTACGCTGACCATTTTACACGCTTAAGGAAGATAAGATTTACTTTCTAACTTTTTAGTCCTTTATCCTAGTTAACTTCCTAGTCCACTTACATGCTTCCTAGGTTTATGTTTCTAATCAGTTATTAACATGCTCCTACGTTGATTTCATGCTTTCATTCTACTTCACTATCGTAGGCAATACAAGAAAATAATAACAAAACAATTATAAAACATTCATTCGCTTAGTCATCGAAACCCTTAACTCGTTCACATTTACTTCATTCCATTTTTATCCTCTTTATCATTCTACTCTTTAGAAAAGTAAAGCATCGTATGAAATTGAAGTGCGCATTCAATACAAGTGATTGAATTTAAATTGCGCCTATAATTGAAAACGTATGTGAAAGAAGGTGAAGCATTCAATATAAGAGACATCCAAGAAGACAATAACAAAAGCATTTATAAAACATACAATTAATTACATGCTCAACTATTAATTACCAATTTACATGCTCAACTATAGATTATGTTTAGTACTCTAATTTGATACTTCAACTGATTTCGTAGTCCAATTACATGCTTCCTACGTTTATATTCCTACGCCATTATTCTAATAAGTTATTAACATGCTCCAGAACGACTATAATTAAACTTGCATTTATTATGCTATACTAAACATGCTTTTACGATCCTAATTGATTAAACATGCTCTTGTTAATTACTTGATTATTCTAGTAAGTTTCATACTCATACAATTATTGTTTCTAGTTAGTTTACATGCTTGAATCCAATTAAAAATTGCAAGTTTATCTAAAATGCTCAAGTTAACTATTTAAAAGATAAGAATTATCATCCTTAGTTTATTTCATGCTTGATACTTCATTAATTAACATCTGGATAATTTAACATGCTAATTGAACACGCAATCACAAGCTAATTAAACATGCTCACATGCTAATGTAGAATACGATTATTAAATATATTAATTATTCTACTAAGTTTACATGCTCTTTATTTTTCATGCTCAACTTCTAATCAAATTACATGCTACCGCTATTCTTTTACATGTTCAAGTAAGTGAACATACAATGAATTAAGTGTTGTGATTATCATTCCTAGTTTAGTTACATTCTCGAGTTCATTTATTAATTATCATAATTAACATGCTGATAGTTAACTAACAGGGGGACATTAATTCACAGAGCATTAATAACACTATCAACACTGACAGTAGCATTTCAATACTAACATTAAACAGTTTATAGCAATTAACGTGCTTAACAATTAGCAGCGATCATACTAAGCTAACAAAAGCATCAATTCATTCAAACTACCTCATCCTTCAGTTATCATTCCTTATTTCTCAATAATTTATAGAGCACTAACCATCCACACTATCAACAACTAACCTTCACAGAAACAACAAAGTCTACATATCACTTCTCATAAGCTAACATCAAAGGAAGTACAACAGGAAGTCATTCAAGGAAACTAAACCAACTATTAACTACTAGCAGCAAACATCACAGAGGAACTAATAAATCGTATGAGGAGCCATCACCTAAGCAACTAACAGTAGGCATTTCAAGAGACTAACAACATACTTAACATCTAGCAGCAAACATTTAAGAACATTAACACTTAAACTCACACATCCATGCTTGTGGTGTAGAGCCTCAATGGCCAAAACACCCCTATTTCCTTACCCAGCTCTCCAACCTTCACGGATGACAGTAGCTCCAGCTTCCTGCTTCAGCAGCTCATACGTTTATCTCACCCAGCAGGAGTTCCTTGCTCACATAACCTCACTCACTACTCTCAATGGCTAACCCAAATAACTCTCAACCCCCCCCCCCCCCCCCGGAACTCACCTCTTTTCGCAGGAAGAATGAAGGTTGAAGAGGAAGGACACACACACACACACTCCTTCACAACTCTATCTCACCTCACCCTCTGGAACTCACCTCTTTTCGCAGGAAGAATGAAGGTTGAAGAGGAAGGGAGATGACTTAACTTATCTAAAGGGGAGATAATCGTACGGGTAGGAGGCAGGGAAGGACGGTTGGATAGAGGGGAGATCGCCTCGCGTGGTCTGGTGTCGGATCGGTTATCAAGGGCTGCATTCTAATTGGTTAAGGGTTATTTTTATTCTGATTTAAAACCTGTTTTGTCACAGATCTGCATTGATTCGGATGAGTGTCGATGAAATCTTTGCGTCCACAAGACCAGATTCTCACATGTTTAGGGACGAGAGATGGCGTCCTCTTCCCCTTTCCGTACCATCCACAGACGAGGTTCGGACGCCATTCAGTGTCCGCATGTGGCATCCACTGGCGTCCGAATTGTCCCAGAACGAACAGAGTCGATGCGGACGATGTTCTTCTTGTCCGAAACCATCGTTCGCAAGTGTCCAGAATTGGACAGAGTTGATGCAGACGAAGTAGCTCGCGTCCACAAGCACAAGGCAGCATTCGCAGGCTCGTCTAAAGCCTCATAAAAGGAAGGGGATGACTTTGAGGACGTAAAAACGGTGTCCCAAGTCATCCCAAAGTGCACAGTCAGCACTTTCCTCACATTTTCTCGCCTAACTTCTATCCCGTAACACTTCCCCCTATTACATGTCATTAAATAACACATAACCATGCGAAATGTAATATCCTAACTACCCTATCATCACCATTACATCGCATGTACGAGTGGAAATAGCCTTAGACTTAACACTTCTAATACGCCTTCTGTAATACCCAGATAATGGTCCAACTTAAAAAGTCGAGGCGTTACAATATGGGCTTAAATAGGCCCCTCAAGCTTGGTTTGAGAAGTTTTCTCGTGTGATTTTATCTCTTGGTTTCTATTCCAGTTCACATGACTCTGCTCTATTTGTCAGGTTTACTACTTCTGGTCGCATCCTTCTCTCTTTATATGTTGATGATATGATTATTACTGGAGATAATGTGGATGGAATAACTGAGTTAAATCTGCAATTGGCCCATGATTTTGAGATGAAAGACTTAGGTTCTCTACGTTATTTTTTGGGGATTGAAGTAGCTTACTCTCCTCATGGTTATCTTCTTTCCCAATCTAAGTACATTGCGGACATTCTTGAACAAGCTCGCCTCTCTGATACTCGCACAGTTGATATGCCTATTGAACTTAATGTTCGGTATTCTCCTTCAGATGCTATTCCATTGTCAGATCCTTCCTTGTATCGTACCTTGGTTGGTTGTTTAGTGTACTTAACTATCACTAGACCTGATATTGCTTATTCAGTTCATATTGTTAACCAAATTTTTGCTTCTCCCACTACAATTCATTGGGTAGCTGTGCTTCGTATTCTTCGATATCTTAGGGGCACCCAATTTCAGAGTCTACTTTTTCTTTCCACTTCTACTTTGGAGCTACGTGCCTACTCAGATGCAGATTGGGGTGGTGATCCTTCTGATCACAAATCTACTATTGGCTTTTGTATATTTTTGGGTGATTCTCTTATTTCTTGGAAAAGCAAAAAACAGGATGTTGTCTCTCGCTCATCTACAGAAGCAGAATATCGTGCGATGGCATCTACTACCGCTGAAATTGTTTGGTTGCGTTGGTTACTTGCAGATATGAGTGTTTCTCTCTTAGACTCTACTCCCATGTATTGTAACAATACTAGTGCTATTCAGATTACTCGCAACTCTGTCTTTCATGAGCGCACAAAGCATATCGAGATAGATTGTCATTTCACTCGCCATCATTATCAGAATGACACAATTACCTTACCTTTTGTTTCTTCTTCCATGCAAATCGCTGATTTGTTCACCAAGGCACATTCTACTTTACGCTTTCAGTTTTTGGTTAGCAAACTCTCGATGCTTTCTATTAATGCATCGTGAGTTTGAGGGGGGATGTTAGGAAAATTAGGCTTTATTTATCTTATGCTGTATGGATATATTAGTCTTTTTACTTTACCCTATTTTGCTATTTAGTTTTTCCTTAAAGCTTGTATGTTGACTCTCCCTGCTTTTCAAGATATGAAACCCTAGTCTCTCTCTCTCTCTCTCTCTCTCTCTCTCTCTCTCTCTCTCTCTCTCTCTCTCTCTCTCTCTCTCTCTCTTTGTTTCTGTGGTGATTTGCATAATTTCTTGAAAC